>JAPDOI010001104.1:0-223771 GCA_029168955.1 Aplectana chamaeleonis | reverse complement strand
GGATGCTAATGTCCGCCACCGCGTTCAGCGTACGTGTCGGGCGGCAGTCGCGTCCGGCGTTTCAGGACGAGTTTTCCACAGCGGAGAACGGTTGACTCGGTTATTTTTGTCTACTTTTCCCTTCTTCAGAGAATTAAGGTAAGTGTTTGTTGGAGAGTGTTCCAAGTACTCATTTGTGAGATTTAGTAGCCATGGAAAGGGGTTACCCTGCTTTGGAGGGGAGGGAAGGGATTTGGGTTCCATTGCGTTCTTTTTTAGTGTATTTGTTCAGTTTGCTTCTTTACTTTGTGGTAAAAACTGGATAAATTGATTCATTTGGTGTGCTTTCTGCCTCTCGGACCCTCTGGATTATACACTGAAAACGGGGATATTTCTTATTACAAAATGATGCCTTGAATCCACAGTTTTTATTTCTGGTTTTTCAGAAGCAAGCTTTTTTTCACAGGCGAAAAACGGGTCAACTGGATTAGTTCATTCAGTGTGCACCACAGTGCAAGAGACCGACCACGAAAATCTTGAAAAAGGAAATTAATGAACACACCCCTCCAAAACGTGGCCAACCCCTTGCGTGGCTACCAAAATCCCACAAATAATGATACGAAACACTTCGCAAACAGAACTTTTCCAAAGTTTGGAAGAAGGGATTAGGAGACTTTATAGATAGGTTAGGAAGCAGTCAACTGTTCTCTGCCGGGTGAAAGTTGTCCGACAACGCCTGGAGCGGCTGCGGCTACCCGACACGCACTCCGACCGCGTGGGTGGACATTCTCATTTGGAGCAACTTCAAAGCTATGAAGCTATTGAGGAAATTCGAAAATGATTTTTGGCAGGGCAATGCGCGGGGCGGCTCTGAGAGAGGCTGATGATCAGGCAATGGCGCGGACCATAAGGCGGCGGCAGAGAATGACGCAACAGGCATGCTGGCGGCAGGCGCGGAGGGAGGTGGCGTGGCTGCGGCAACAAATCGCATGCGCAGCTGCTGCTGCTCGCGCAGGCAGGCAGCAATGCGTGGTAGCATGCGCATGCGGGCAAAGGCGCAAACAGGCGCTGCACGCGGCAAAAATTTTGGAGAATCGGCAGGTACGGCATGCATCGACTTTTGGCCCAAGCAAATGGTCATCAAACGAGCTGCTTGACAAACTCAGAGTGTCAAAGTAAACCAGCAAGATTTTGGAGACAACTGATGCACGTGTTCAAAAAGCAGCAGTGTCAGTGTCTTTCTCACTGCACGATTATTTTCAATTCGAGCGGCAGTTCTTCAGAAGCGTTGCCAACTCCAAGTGATACGCTTGCCACTGGCCTTAAACCTACATAATTGTGAGTACAATAACAGGAAAAGGTTTTCAGCGGCATCAAGTTTAACGTTACATTGATCGGTGGTTGCGCCTTTTTGCTAAAATAGGACCAGCTGAGTGTAACTCCATGAAATTAATCATGAGCCATACTACAACTGGCGAGGGGCCTACGAACAGAAAAATGCGCATTTACGATTGCTAGGTCCTGCGTCTGCTAGGGAACTTTCTCAGAGGTCGCGGCGTACTCATTTCGTGCGTCACGGTGCGTTTACTGTTTGACCGGAGTTTAGATGAAAGATAATCACGGGAGAAATACAACTAAAACGCACGTTCTCGAACAGTTCTGAAAACGTTGCTGAGAAAATGGTTCAGCATTCGGCATCTCTCCTCCTCCTCTGACCTTTTTATAATTCTTTCTAAACTGCGTGCCAACAACTGAAATACATGAAATGGGGGTAGTTTTTCAAGCTTTCAACAAATACGACTCTTGAAAACCGGAGGCTGTCTCCCAAACCACCTCCTTCTCAAGCTGTAAGCTACCCTTTATTCCGAACTGGTCACCGTCGACTCTCTCAATCCAGTTTATAGTCAGGCAGCGAATTTACCTCGAAACGAATGCTTCCCCACTACGCTACAATTCTCCCCACTCCTTTTAACTCAGAACTCCAGTTCTCAACTTGGCAGCATGTTTCTCAGCGTAATTGTGAGCATAATAGAAGATGGCGAAGTATATACATAAGCCCACGCCAAGCTAATAAAGAAGTCCAACATTCTTGCTACATGACGCTTTGAAAATATCTGAAAGAAATTGGGCTCTTGGAACATTTTTTGCCCTATCCCGAAAACGTTTAGTTTGTTAATTTCTTGTCCCGATGAACCCTACATTAATTGATCAAACCTCAGCAAGGAGAGGGTGAGGAAATTGGTACCCTTCGAGACAAGAGGGCCCACACGAGCATGACACTACAATACTAGCAATTGCTTTGACATGACCGCACGGTAGATAACATCAACTGGCTTTAAGTTTTAAAGTACGTACTCACACATTTGGGGGGAAGTTCCCGAGGACAATAGACCTGTTTTGGTCGTTATCACTCGATCGGGGGGAGAGGAGCGAGATCTCTCTCGGAGGGGGACGTCTTGCTCCTCCTCCCTCCAATTATGCACAACGATAAGGCGTTCGAAACAGTCAACTCGGGGGGAGAACAAGGGAAGTTCGCTACAAGGTTGTTCCCATGGCCTCCCCCCCGTACATGATGAACGCTAAAACAAAGCCGCAGCGTATACGGTGATGCAGACGGGCTAGTCGCGAGGTGGTCTCGCACTTCGCAAGTTGGTGTAGATCTGCCACTCAAGGACTACGTAAGGCATCTCTGTCTGGTTTTCAGAGGAGCTAATAAGCTTCTCTATAACCATTAGTCAGAGGTGAATATTTTTGGACCGATAGCAGCTTTTCAGGAGCAGGAGACTCGAAAACAGCGGGTTCTAGCAAGCTAATTTTTGATCAATCATTCAACAATGGGAAAATCAGCAGTCGGAAGGTCGCGGGAAGACCTGCAGTCGGGAGAACAAGAGAACTCCTGCTGTGTGAACTTCCCCCATTACTCTGCTGTCGAGACGTCCCCTCTGCCTCCCCCACCCGGGAAGTTCCCAGTTGTTTCGAGGGAAGTTCTGCTGTCGTTCTCGGGAACTTCCCCACGATTGTCTGAGTATAGCCTGTCTCCCTATTTTCCAGCCGTCCGCTGCAAGACTTATCGGGTTTACCAGGCGTGTCCCAATCGTGGTGTTTGATATCTATTGCGCACTTCTTTACCGAATTTTGTCAAAAGGTGAGAGGAGAAACGGGCAAACGACAATCGACAGAAATCGTCCAAAAACGGCCGGCATCTCGGCAACCGGCAAACGGCACCGCTTCGCACATCCCTGGTCGGCACGGATCGCACTGACTGATTTAATGTCTGTCCGATTTAGACTGTCCACCCCTCGGTTGGCGTGCGTGTCGAGCGGCTGTTACAGCGGCATTTTTCGGACGAGCCACGGCTGCAAACAGCGGGCTGGTATATTGTTCACGGTTCGTCTAATATTTCTGCTAACGAATCTCCAAGTCTGAAGAAGGCTCTTGCGACGACCACTGGCGAGCACCCTGACCGCGTGGGCGGACAGTCTCCTTCCGATGGACTTCAGTTATCTTCTGACGATGTGGCTTGGTTCCCCACTTGACGACGGCCGACTGTATGTGGCGAACCGTTGACACCACAACTCAAAACTGTAATCAAAGCACACAGCCTGCTATAAACCTGCAAAGGAACCGGAATTTCTATGTGATGTTATTTTTCTAACCACTGAAATATATAATTTTATTCGAGGAACGGAGACGATTATAAATCGCTATCAGCACAAAATTCTCACGGTAAACAAAAGTGATGATAATCAATTGATAAAGGCCTGGGTATAAAAGAAATGGAGAGCGGTGTGTCTTCAATCGCGCAATCGTTCTCCTTCAGGGCCAGTAGTTCAGGCTCTACACGGACTATAATGCAGGAGAACAGCACGACTGGGTCTTCAAAATGTCACGGTATCAGGCAGTAAACATGGAAAACTCTTGGAAAGAAAATGATTACACTTCCGTGAGAATTTTGTGCCGGTGGCAAATTATAAACTTGTGAGGAAAAGTTGCGGGAGAAGGCATTCAGAAGGGCGAAGGAAGCAGAAAGAAGCATTTTAGAAAGCGATTATGCATCCGTTTTATGCAACTGCTCTGTGGGAACATCTCGGAAGGGGTAGTTGTGCTGACGATACGTTCAAATTTAGCGGAGCGACGTATACGGAGCGAATTCGTATTATTACCCGATCTGATTCCGCCATTATAATTCCTTCACCACCGGCGATGACATTGAAAACAGCAACTCCTGAAATTCCTGGGTTAGGCTTGAAACAGTATCACAACATTCATGAGATGCCTGATATATGTATACTTGAAATCACTTCTTAAACTGCGAGACGTTATGTTCGAATGTAGTGTCTATCACAACATTTTTTTGATGATCTCAACTTTATAGGCTCATAAGGCGACGAAATTGTGACAAAGGCTGCAGAATTTCATGAAATTCATGACTTTCGCTATGCCCTTATGCATTCATGTTTGCTTTGCATCTGCCTCTTGGCATTGAAATCAAGAAAACTATGTTTTTTAAATCTGTGCCCAAAATTTCTCGATTGCCTCCAGGAAACAAAATGAACAGGTCCGAAACACTGGAGAAATTAGTCCAATTACCCAGAAACTCAAAACTGTGACTAAAACCCCCAGAAATCCAGTAAAGCAGGAGAAGGATTTCAAAAGTTTCGGAGCTGCAGCTTTCAGGTACCTGTGCGAGTTTTTTCCTCAGTGATTTGAGTTACTAGCTCACTTTGATCCGCTGCCTCTTTGGAAATACCATGAGACATTCAGAAATGGCGCTGTACAGATTACTGATACACTGGACTATTTTAAAGGTAGTGTCCACGATAAGAACCATGTCTGATTTTTTGGTGGAGATCGAAGCAGCCAGGGCCTAGCGCAACCCGCAGTAACGATCAAAAAAACAGAAAAATGAGCTCGAACGGTCCCCTACGGCCCAAAGTTGGACACCCGTCAGCTCGTCACACCCCAGATGCACTTTCCACTTCCAACTCGTTCATATCATGCTGTAGCTCAATTTTTGAGGGACTATAACTCCGTTCCTGGGAGGTCCTGTACGATTCTAAGAACATCATTGAACCAGCATGGGACCGTTCAATAATAGGCGGAAAAAGCAGAAATACAATTCTTATCGTGAACACTGCCTTTGGGTTAACGAGAAAAACTCACCCTCTTTTCGATAAAATCGCCGCCGTGGCTCGAAGAACATCATCTTCCAAAAAACCGCGGGCTGGTGCCAGCATCGGACGTCTTATGTTGTAGCTTACGTCCACTATCACCCCCTGTCGTATTTTTTCACCTTAACAAAATGTACCAATTGAGCTCGAACATTTAGTGCCAAAGAGCGTTTCCGGCATCCTAGCAAAAAGTTGGTTCCGAAAGAATAGATCGCAGCTCCCATTGTTTACAAGAGCTATGCCAGAAGCGAAGCATACACAGGTGTGTGACAGAAGTCTCAACCAGCAATCAGTGTAAGGCCACCGTCATGGTCGGCCGATTGGCTGTAGCCAGCTCGATCGATACGCATGTAGTACATTGCTCACTCAGGTCGAAAATCCCCCGACTTGACTGGGACTGGTGTCCGCCTGGTCTGTCTTCTTTCCCGTCCATGGTCGGATAGGGCCTCTCACACAATTTCTATGAGCAGCTGCCTAGCGCTTGGGACTACTTCTGTTTGGATTGAGTTGCTTGAAGCTTCGAACTGCAAAAACGGGATAACTCCACCTCTGTGTGTAGAGAACCCCTATCCCTCCTGGCCGTCCCTGTTGATAAACATGTAATACGTTGCTCATATTCGTGTCGAAAATTCCCCTGATGTCCGCTGGACTGCGCCCGCCCACCTGATTGTCATCATAAAGCCGACCACTAGGACGGGGAGAAGACTTATGCAGGATTGTTAGGGACGGATGAGTCCGTCCTTTCACTAAATACATGACAGGCCCTAAGGGCTTTCCTATGTACCGACCTCTTTTTGCTGCTTCTATTATGTGTCCACACCGTTCTCAATCACTATCCTGTATTCAGGAGACTCCCCGGACGCCGGTAGAACCATTTCGTAGCCACTTGCTTCATTACAGGATCAATGTCCACCACAGTCTCCGCTAGCTAACAACAAAAGTTGAAATAGATTAGAACACAATGTGGAAAATTCTCCTACAAACCCGGATTAGAATCGACAGATTTCGACCCTCCAATGAAGAAGGGTTGCGACACCTAATTTGTCTCTGGTGCCCTTGTTTCTACTGAGCTTACTTAGACGTTTGAGTGCACGCTAGAAAACGCTAGAGCTATTATAGGTTTCAAAGCGAGGAAGCTGAGGAGAGTTTTAGCAGTGTTCCCACAAAAAGTGCAAAATTCTCTGTGCACTATCCTCTGTTTTCTGTTCATTTGGCTTTGTCATTTTCTGTGGAATTTGAAAATACGGATAATACGGGTTTCAACTGTCTAAATGACCGTATTTTGCAGAACTTCATTTGTGTAGTCTGTTCTGCTGGCAGAGAGGGAGATTGCACGCTCAGGAGTGTGCTCTACATACATGGTCTCGTTATACTCCAGTGCGGCGAGAGCAAGACATTGGGGAGACATCGCGATTCTGCATACGTGTTAGGAGTGAAGGGAGCATTCCGGACGGTAAAAACAAACCAGGAGCTAACAGCTCTGGGCGTCACTGAGTTAACGCCAACCAGGGCGACGATCATCAAATCACAGGTCGAGATTTTAGGGCTCGAAACTGACACAACCGCGAGAAAGACTCTGGAGGTGTTTTGGATCCACAAGAAGGATTTGAAGATCAAGCGGAAGGGAGGATGTCTACATATAGCCGGAGCACTCAAGCCCTACCTCAGGCTCGCATTTTCTCAAGGTCGAGAGGTAGCGGCACTAAATATCGTTCCGCCTCAACCAATCATTTGACGGTGTGAGTCTCCCAGTTTCCTGACAAGGTACGGTTATTTCTCATATTAGTTCCTTCCCTTTTTTTACTACTCCTCGAAAATAGAGTACTTTAAATTAGGTAGTTTAGTCGACATTTGACCGGATAAGCGCATTTCTGATTTGCTTCTTTCAGGCTCTGAAGGTGGCGACGAACATGAGCCACCAATGTCATCTCAGACAATAGGGTGGACCGACCGCGGGCGAAAAATCGCGGTTCGTACCGACCGCGTATCACTATCGTACTGACCGCGGGCAAAAAATGCGTTTCGTACCGAACGCGCGCATTTGCGTACTGACTGCGCAAACGAAATAGTGCACGCGGTCGATATTGCTTGCGCAGCGTACCAACCGCTCGCGGAATTTCATAGTGAACTGCTGACCGCGCGCATTCATCTTTGCGCGCGGTCAGTACGGAATATGACTTTTCGCTGCGGCCAGTACGCGAGCACACGCAGGCAGTACGCAAGCGGTCGCTCGGTACGCAACTGTCCAGGCTTAGCACGCAATTTCAATCCTGGTCGGTGAGGCTGTTCTTTCAGTTTGCGCGGTCGGTACGCAATTTCTGCGTTATACGCACTGCCGTTCGCGTTCAGTACGCAAGCAAACTGCTCTTTGAGATTGGTTTGTCAGTCTGCGCGGTCGGTGCGCAAGTGTTCTTTGTTGGGCATGCAATCGCCCGCGTTTATTACGTGAAACAAACCTGATCGGTAGAGATCGATTTGTCATTCTGTGCGGTCGGTAAGGCGCGCTCGCGTTCAGCACGCAATCGCCCTGCGTTCAGTACGCAAGCAAACTGCTTGCTGAGATCGGTTTGTCGGTCTGCGCGGTCGGTACGCAAGTGATCGCGTTCAGTACCCAATCGACCGTGTTCAGCACGCAAGCAGACTGCGGGTGTGGTCATTCTGTCAGTCTGCACGGTCAGTACGCAGGTGTGCGCGCGTTCAGTACGCAATCGGCCGCGTTCAGTACGCAAATTAAACTGGTGGGTGAGGTCGGTTTGTCAGTTCGCGCGGTGGGAACGCAAGTTTTGCCGTTTAGTAAAGCAATTGCCCGCATTCCAGTACGCAAACGATCTGGTCGGTGAAATCAGTTTTCCAGTCTGTGCGGTTGGCACGCAAGCAAATTACTCGTCGAGATCGGTTTGTTGGTCTGCGCGGTCGGAACGCACGTGTGCGGGATCAGTACGCAATCACCCGCGTTCTGTGCGCAGGTGAACTCCGTGAGAGTTGTACAAACCAAGTGCACGTGCTTAGTTAACAACGAAATCCCGAGCTTTTGCGCATTTAGTCTACCACTCCATCGGAGGCAGGGCCTTCCTTGAAAAGTTTTGACTTTTTTTGTTCTGGTAGAGAGTCTGATGGGTTGGTCTTCATGACATATGTGTCTTCAAAACTGAGAATCCGTCGGGAACCATTGAATGGGACAAATTTTTGACTATAACAGCTGCCTAATTCACAACTTTGTCCACACACGCCTGACTTCATCTATCCCATGCCTATAACTCGTTTTCTTCAAAACAATCAGTGCTCATGAAAAAGTCCTGTTACTCGAGGAAGGAAAAACTACATGCGCGGGCGTAGTGATCCTACTGATGGCCGGTTTTAGGTTTTTTTCTGTGTTTTTCTTCTAGGCTCTTGCTGACTTTCGTCATAACGAGGGTCGTTTCCAGACATACGTGTAGTTGTGGGACCCTAAAGGCAGTGTTCACGATAAATTTCACTTCCGATATCTCCACGGCTTACGGAAGGTCTGGTGCCCTATAGCGCGGGAATGCTTAAAAGCGCACGAAAGACGAATTTTTGTTCTTTGAGCAAAAATAGGCCCCCTTTGTTTACGTTGATTTTGAGTGTGGAGGAATTGACCGTTAGCCAGATAATACCTATCAGTGCAATGAAGCGATCAGCTCACTTATCAGCACTTCCTGACGGATCATTCCTTTAATCTGAGTCTTCATTTGTTCATTTCCTTGAGGGGGCGGATCAGCCTTTAACCTGAGGCTTGTCTGGGGGCACCAAAACGCTTGTCATGCAACCTTTTTGTCCGCCCCTGGCTCGTTTTCTACCGTTCTTTCGACACTGGGAGCCCAGGATCCTTCTCTCTCGCCTATCATTTCACTGTGGAAAGTCAACGAGGATGATCATCGTGAACGCTGCCTTTAAGCATCCATTTTGGATCACGAGCAATAAGCAGGAATTCAAAATCATCTCTTCAAACAGCCAGGATGTCTTATCGAATGTCAGCTTACTGGATGCTGCGATAATCAACACTGCCCTTGAATAATGTTTGGGCGAGAAAACAATAACAATGTACCATTCCTTCCTGTAGTTGCGTATCTTTATGGAGACCCTACTTGCTTTTGTAGAGCCAAGTGATGTAGAGGTGAGTTCCTCGTACAGCGTTACAACTGAAATTCTCTCACATATCATAATCATAGCAATATCAATCGCGCGGTCATTGGAATATTATTAATGCCAGCTTTGAGTTATCTGTGCATCGCATGATTTTGGGCTATGAGAAAAAAATCATACTATTTTCAGTGCCTCATGCTGCTATATACGAGGGTATCTACTAACAAGGGAAGTATACAAAGCGTAGGTCGGATCTGCTACAACGACCAGTGTCTTTAGTATCTCTTGTGGCTCAATAGTAAAATCATAGCAGTATCCTGCCCCGAGCTCCAGGTTCCAAGGAATTACAAGCTCAAAAAGCTCATTTTTTGTGATTTTTGTACCTTCCAAAAAGCGCGTGAGTCTTCGGAAAATTTGGAAACGGACCTCATAAATGTGTTCAGCGCCCAAAACTACCCCCTGAGCAAAGTTTGGGTGAAGGCACATTTTCCATACTTTGTCCAGACTGACAGCGTTTCGGACTTGAACGGATTTTCGGTTGGGCGTTTATTTCTCTTGTACGGATTTTCGGTTGGGCGTTTATTTCTACCAATTGAGAGCTCTGAAAGCGTTTTAGAAAAATTGTCCAGATTTGACTTAAAATTCTCCCCGGGAGGTTTTTCGGGGCGCTGATCACGAATCTGTGGTTAATTAGTCAATTTTCCAATGTTTTCGGCTAATTTCTGTTTGAAGCTTCCTAACTGGGAAAATTTCGAGGGAAAAACGCCACTTTCGAGATTTCCGGTTTTCTACGATAGATATGTCTCAAAATCATTCTCTGAGGGTTACTTGGAGTGCTAAACATGACACTGGAGTCCGTTTATCGATCTTTTGCAGATTACGGTAGAGTACGGTGGGTGTACGGTAGTTTGGTAAAAATCTCAGATTTTACCTTAAAGCCTCGTATAGCTATAGGTATATTCGTAGATATACGAACTTAACTCTGCCACACGGTTTGTCGATTTTCAAATATACTAGGGTGGGGTTTGACTCTAAATAGACATGTTACCTACCAACCTCCAGATAACCTCTCAAAATTTCGGGACAAATGTACCTGGTCCCAGATTCGTAAATTGACCGCCACCCTAGATTACCCAAACTACATACAACTTTGAGCTAAATCCGAGAACCGTAATGTGTCATTTTTGAAACTTCAAAAAAATGCCTGATGGGTACTAGGCTGTGCGTAATTACGAATTACGATTTACGATTTACGAATTACGGGCGTTTTTTGGCAATTTTTTTACGATTTACGATTTACATGAAATTGTGGCCTAAATTCGCAACGATTCGTAAATAAATCGTAACAAACCGTGAAAATGCGCTTGAGAGCACAATCCTAGGCTATTCTCGGCTCTGATCAGCCTGACAGTTCGGCCTCGTTCTTGTCTCAATCTGCGAGATTTGCTTCTGTTGCTGACCATGCTCCTTCCGTTCACTCGAACAGCAACAACAGTGGCCAGGAGATTGAAAATGAACCGAACTGTCAGGCGCCTCCGGATTCCAGCCGCCCGGTGCAACTCGCCCAGGAAACCTCGAGATTTAAAATTTGCTGTTTAGAGCATGGTTAAGTTTGACACTTTTTTTGCAGTCCTAAAATTTTATTTATCTTTGACTTCAACCCTTTCGGTAAAGCTCTTTCTCCCAGAGCTTAGTCAGCAGCAGTGGGGCTGATCATGGGATAGGGGCTCTTTACACACCGAGGGGAGGAGTTTTCTGCCTTTTGCAGCTCTAATTCCACTCTGGACCACTTCGATTGCATTGAGTAGTGTGTCGTGCCGAACTGCGTGAACAGGGACAACTCCTCTTCTGTGTGCAGAGAGCCTTCTCCCGTCAGTCATGGCGAAATATAATAGTACGTGGCTGTTCTCTACAGGCTGGGCCTATGGAGCAAATAGATTGGAACTGCATCACACTTCGTTGCAGAATTTGAAGGAAATTTCGAAAACAACCTCCACCACGCGTCCGCCTTCAGTGGTTCAAAAGTGACGTAGAAAATCTGGTATTCCGTGAATTAAAATCTGCCGAGGGATCGTCAAATTATTTTTCTCACCTGAAAACACCATTCGACGAAGAGTTTTATGAGGTTCCTGAAATAAACATTGATAGATTTCTGTCTTTAGAGACAATCAAGCTTTTGGAGAGGAAAAGTAATTTTTGAAGCTCGTTTCGAAACATTTCAACAAAAAAGACGGCTGTAAAGTCGCTCTACCTTTTCGAAAAAGTTATGAAATATTTTAAAATTTTAGAATTGGGCAATTGAATGCGAAAGAAAAGAATAGGTCAGGTAATTGTCTGTTTTCGAAACCCGCGATTTTGAGGGAACCTTCACATTTTTGCATTGCGCAACCCTATGCAACCTTCACCACTCTTCACCGGTTATCTCCACTCCATCAACCCTATATTTATGGGGATAAACGCTTGCAACTCCACTCAGAGTAACGCTTTCGCACATATAAAGAGGGAGGAATCTGTTTCTGCATCTAAAATTGGTTTTTAAAATGTATGATTTTATTTATAGAGGCCTCATGCAAGGGTCTTTTCTCTTCGGAAGACAGTGTTCACGTTAAAAACCTTATTCTTCTAGTTTTCGATGGTTTTGAGTGGATAAGTCCACCAAGTAGACGTTAATGGGGAGAAGTCCCCATGCACAGAACATTCGCCAAATTAACCGGGAAGAAAAGACTGCCAAAAACCTATTAAATATTCGTTTACGCCTGTTGGTGTGTTTTGTGCACTGCGTGACAAAAAGTCAAACCAAACGCCGCAAATGGTTTTGAGGATTTGAAATTTTAGGTAAGTGACTTCTTTGTATTCTGTTTCGTGGACCAAAACTCTTGAAGAATAATATGGCTAACTCTCCATGTCTGGTTACTTTAGCCCCTTTTTCGGCACAAAGAATATTCAAAATTCCGGTGCCAGTTTCCTCTAGAGAAATGAACTTGTGGCAACTGTTATATGACGTGGGCGGGTGGTGACCCAATACCGGGCTGGTTATTACCCACGAGATTTTCACCCACTTCTAGCCGTTTTTCGTCGTACTTCCGTTCTTACTTTCTTAGAGGACCCAAAGCTTACAATTCTGTCAAAAAACGGTCAGCTTTTTTTATCCTGAACTTTTAACAGATAGCTTTGAACTCTCGAACTGCAATTTTTCTCAACTTAGTGTTTCTCTCCTGGTTTCCATTGAAATGTGTTTGGTAGAGCGGGATGATTCTTTTATATTTTCGTATTCCAAAATAGGGCAGAAATGTGGCACAGGTTTGGTACTTGATCAAGCCTGGAAATTTCAACTTTTGTCTAATTAAGTCATTTTATCCCCAGGTACATATGTACATATGTACTCCTGGAGTAATTTCTCTTCAAGTATGTACTGTTCAGAACAACCTTACCTTCGATATGAAAACACCTCATTACTGAAGTGTTGAAGTGTTTCCCCTTTATCGGAATCAGGTTTGGCCTTATGTGTGGGCTTGTTACTCATTATCAGTTACGAATTACGATTTACGATTCACGAATTACGAGGATTTTGAAAAATTACGATTTACGATTTACGAAATTACAAAATCCAGTTACGCACAGCCCTCATGGGTACCCTTGCCTTTTCGCCAGGTTCAAAAAATGCTCATAACTTTTTTGAGCCTGCGGCTCGCGGCGGGATACTGCGCATTTTCAGTATTGAGCCAGAAGAGATACTAACCATACTAGTCGTTTTCGCAGATCCGACCTACGCTTTTTATACTTCCCTTGTGAGAGAAAGTTTTTGGAGAAATGATTAAGTGGTACGCACAGATTCAGGTAACGCAAAATTAACTATACTTGTGAATCGAGGTCGCGGATCTGGCGTAAAAGTGGTGTATGCAATTGCTCAGAGTTGGTACGGGATACAACATGCTGATGTGAAGCAAGAAACCTTACCAACCGGTTACGGTCCAATGCGTAATGTGCAGGCAGGACCTGGAGTGGCACTCCGGTTCATGGTAGTCATCTAGTTCTTTTCAGCAGTGGACAAACTCTCAGCTTACCGTTGAGCATGTAATCGGCAACGTATAATTTGATATTCTTGATTATGCTGACAAGCTGAACACGTGGGAGGCTGACACTGCCCCCAACCACTTCTGGGATTTGGAGGAGATGTTTGATTTGCACTTTGTCCAGAATTGAACTCACTACCGAGATCTTGTCACCTCAAAACCTCTATGACCTTTCTTGATCACCTCGTCATCGGGTACGCTAATGGCCACCTTATCGACTCCCTCCCACCTCCCTTTCACGACTCCCCGGAGTGCTCCGGAAAGTTACTTTCAAACTGCCTGTTTTATCTCAAATCGCCGGAATATTCCTCTTGGCATAATCCTCTTCCTTCCTTACCTCTCTCTTTTTCTGTCTCCTCCGTTCTACTTTCGCTTTCGGACAACTCTAACAACTTTTTCTTCCTCCTCTTATTCATTCTTTAGTGTTGTGGATACTTCTTTTCTTGTTTGATACTTTTTCTTGTTTTATCTTTCTATTTTCTATTTATTTATTTAGTATTTACTAATTTAATTCTCTTCTTCTCTTTCCTTCTTATTTTGATCTCTTTGTTTTACTGGAAGATTCTCACCTCTTTCTCTCAATCTCGGACCGTCTTGGCTGTCCTTAATACTACCATTTTTCATCATCTGTTTTTCTTGGTCTTAGTCGTGGTTTCTTAGGTGGTTTAGGTAATGATATTCGACATTTGATATTTTCGAGTTTTTTCAAAACATAATGAAAATACTAAGTTCGCGAGAACTCAGGAAAAAATTTTCTTTGTAAAAGGAGCTTATCTTCCGTGGGAAGAGATCTGAGTATGTTTCAACAAACAGACACACTAAAAACTCCTCGTTTCAGCAGCTTCAACGGCTGACTTCATTGGAAAAAGCTGCTGTAGAATCACAATCAACTAGTACATTCGATCTCTCACGAGGGTTTGGAGAATAATTCACACAAGTAGTCACCACAGTACCATGGAATTGAATCCCTGAATAGGGAACTAGGAAGAAGCGCAAAGTGAAGGGAAACGTAAGAAACAGTAGATATCGATGGTGGGAAAATACAAGGAATGCCATCACAAGCTGAGAAAATATTGTAAAATGCCCGTCGATACGAAAGCCTTTTGAGACTGACAGCGGGTGGTATGCACTCACATGCGGCTAGCATAGATTGCTCCCATAAAAATGACGCGCATTCTCTGATAGAAAATTGTGGTAGACGGCACCGCAACGCGGCTGTTTAGGTGCCCTATAGGCACGTGGTACATGGTCGCGTACTGCAGGTGCCTTCTTTCATTACAAATCGCCCTGCCTGCACGCCGATAGCGAAGTAGGCTCCGCACCGCACTTCGCTGAAGAGCTCAATTGCCGCGTCGGCTGAGCAAGTTGACGCTGTGTATGCTTTTTTCAATACACCTACGCGATCCTCGCTGCGAAGCCTCCGGGAAGTGAGTCGAATTATAATTGCCTCGCCAGAGAGGGATATCGAGTAGCAGTTGTTTGTTGTTTGTTAAGCAACACACCAATATAGCTGATGATACAGCTTTTCAGTTTTCGCGAGTCACCCATTCTCACACGTTTTCCGGGATATTTTGCTTTGAAATGGTACTTCGAACGATTTGTTTCGCTACGTATTTTAGCTTTCTAAGCCAATACGAATGCAGAAGTTGCTACAAACGTAATCCAAATGAAATTCCATACTAATCAAACACAAATTGCATACATCTAGCTCCTGCTACTTGAAATGTAGGAGTCTCGATGAAAACCTCACCCAGGTTAATCGGACAATTAAGTAGTCTTCATGACAGCTGCCAGTAAGTGAAGAACACACTCAGAATCTTACGGGAAATATGAACGTTGTGCATATGACCACAGATCTTGACAGTGGTGGCTTTCATGGTGTTCTGTCCAAGTTCGAGTCCTTGAATCGGTTTGTTCCAAAGACTAGCTCAAGCATTTTTGTATTTGTTTATTTGTTTATTGTAGGTCACGCTACATAAGAGTTAAGTTACATAGAAAAAACAAGAAAAAACACTGAATATAAAAAGACAGGAAACAGATATAATACCAATATGAATTGAAACAGGCTCAATCATCCTCTAGTCATCAAGTACTGATCCAAGCTTCCTAGCAATGCTGCAGGGCATTTCTATCATAGCTGAGACCCCTGACTCTTGACTCATCGCCCTTGCGTTTGAAGTTGAGGCCTTCTTTTGCAGTTTTTCCAACACACCCCTGCTCTCGAGACCTTGTGAGGGTTGGAAATTACAGTCCCATACCAAGGTGTAGTCTAACATACGTTTTATAAGCATTAAGAAGCACACCTGCTTGCTAAGCTTTTCGTTGTTGCTGGACAGGCCTCTGAATATGCTATACATAACTTTACTAGCTTTTAGAACAGCATTTAGATAAGTGTTCGCCATTTAGGGGCGCGATGCCAGTGGATGAAGCTGAATACCTGTGATATTATTTGCATTTTGGGCACAAAAAGTGTGTTTTTATGCTTCTTTGTCAACACTGTTCTGGGAAAATACACCATTCGCTTGCTCCAAAAAGAGACATCAGAAATCAAAGCATCGAGAGCCTTTGTTAGGAGACACACATTGCTTACTCTGGTAACATAAAGGTACTTCCTTGCCTTCTCTGGGCCAAATCTCTGCTTCCTGCAACTGCAGTTCTCGACACGCTTCTGCGACCGCACGCGCTTCGGAGTCAGTCAGAGTTTCCAGCGCCAAGGCTTCGGCTCCATGTGGCTCTTTACACAGTTTTCTCCCAATTCTTGTATAGTTTGCAGTTTCCAAAACCAATCTAGAGTCGTAACAGATCGGCGGCTACAGGCGCTGGAAAACTCTTCCGATTCGAAGCGCGCGGGCCGCAAAGCGTGTCGAGACGCAATTGCAGGACCGGAACCCGGCCCACAGAAGCACAGGTAGTATTTGGGAAAATCTGCCCTAACACACCAACACGCGAATTGCGCTTTCAAACATGAAACAGTGGATAAAGAGTGAATGTGTCCATCGTCACGCGAATAGGGGCCTTGTTTGGACAGTGGAGCCATGTGCCATTCGAAAGAAAAAAGCACTCGATGTTAATTCCGAAAGTGTCTTTATATCTCCCCACTCGAAGACCGGAGAAAGTAAGAAAATGTGGATCCCAAAACTTTAGGAATTCCTCTAAATTGGGCCATTCTGAACAGAGTTATTATGACAAACGAGCGAAAACAAGTAAACGCGCTTCTTTTGCGTTTTTTTTTACCGGAACAACGCAAAAATTATGTCCAGTACTGTACACTGCGGTATTAGACTTCTGGGTGATCGAATCGAATAATTTATTGAAGAATAATCACATTATTCGTTTTATACTCGAGTACTGAAATATTCGACTCATCTTGGAAATAAAATTGTTGAATTCCTCTGGAGAATTCGATTAATTAATGGAATCCAAATTTCCGCTTTCTTACGGATTCATTTAGAAACATTTAAAGGCCCGGTTTTCCCACCATTACTTAGATAATTCGAAAAACCTTCAAAAAATAGAGTATTCGCTTCGCTCATTTCAGGTCACGTGGGCTTCGAATATTCTTGTCATTGGAAAAGAAAAATGGGTGCAGAAATATGTATGAAATAATGCGCGGAGACGTAAGAGCACAAACAAGCGATCAGGATTAGGTATATTAGTTAATGTCACAATATAAAAAAGATATATTAGTTAATGTCACAATACGAAAAAAAGACTTATTGCGTGGGATGGAAACTCAATATAAAGACAATATTACTACATAGGCGGTGTATGTTGAGGTCAAAATTCGGATCACATTAAAAACACGAATTCGGACAGAAGCGGAATTGAAATTGGCCAGTCTAGTTTGAACTTCGATCGATACTGCAGTATGATTCATGTACGCCAGTTCGGAGGTGTGTCGAACGCGGAGCCGACGGGAAACTGAAAGCCTGCACAGTCATTGCGGTGCCGACTTGGTTTTGCCAAGGAGCCGTGTTGCCGACGCTACCTCTTCATCAGATTGCGGAGCCGACATAAAGCCATCGCGGGGCCACTGCGTCACACATTAATTTCACTTTTTCCCAAGCGATCGCGGAGCCGCCAATCAACTGTTGATACCCCATCGCGATACCAGCGGAGAATCTCAGGGCTATCGCGAAACCAGCGGTACCAAATTTCTCAGAGTTAAAGCGCAAAAAAACCGTCCTTGATCAAAGACTCACGAGTTTCTTAATCATGAAGATGTGTATATTTGGCACAACACTGGAGCAAAAAAGTGAATGAAAACGAAAAAACGTGCAAGCAAGGTTAAGCCATCTAATGCGGGCAGGGGCCTCCTGACAGCCAAATATCGTTTTCCTTATGAACATCGACTTAATTTTTGAGCTAAACACGCGATAGGCTAAAAACGGCTAGCTTAGCGACCAGTCACTGTCTGGACTTTCAGCTATCCAAACCATGATTTCTCTTGTCTACCACCTCAGTAGTGCTAAACATTGAATCTTTTCGAAAGTATTGGGTTGATGCATAATTATTATATAAATATATATATATATATAAATATATATATATATATATATTTACTTTTTTTTTATGTAAATATATATATATATATTTACTTTTTTTTTTAACACCTTCTTTCAACAAAAACAAAAAATAATATCTATTTAAAACTTGTTTAAATCATCATTCAAGAGCATAGTCACCATATAATTCAGGAACTGCTTCCCATTTGCTTGGCATTCGGCTGATTCTACAGGGTGTTCCAAAATTATTGGCGTGCGAAATGGCTTTGATTTAAAAAACGTGCAAAATTTGAAAAATCAAATTCTTGCTATTTTGATTTTTTGGCTTTCTTCTGGAGTCTCAGCCCTGCATTTCACCACAGTTCTAGTAGATATTGATTTGAATTTAGTATGATCGCTGCGAATCCGGAAGTTCGGCGCCATCATCGCACCGCAAAATTAACACACACTGACGAGACACATTATGATCGCCAACTCTAGCTCAGAGACTTACTTTCTGAATGCTAACAAAGTCGTCTTCGTCAGCTTAGTCTCGATCTCTGACTTAGCTTGTAAAAGTCTTAAGATTAGTACTAGCATATCTAAGGTTGTCAAATGGGTGAAATGCCCGGAGTCAACCGCAATTCGAGACTGTCGGATGAAGTGGATAGCTAGAGAAAGGGAATCTGTGGTTGGGATCCATCTGAAAAGTCGTCAGGAAGGAGCTGAATCTTTGTTCACACCATTTAGAGCAGACCCATCTGGTGTCCGCCGACAAGAAGCCGAATGGAGACCGAAAGTTCAGGAAGCTCATGCACCGTCGCACAGGAGTCACGCATTGCGTCATAGCGCTTTTAGATGGAACAAATCATCAGTCTGAAGTTGATAAAGAAATGCGAAAACGACTGGATAGCAGTTAGCTAGAAAAACCAATGAGGTCTTACTGTGAGAAGATGTCACTGGTTGAACTGCTCATACGACTTCTGTGATAGTTTTGGGAGGCATCGCAAGCGAAAGTGGAACTCCGCCGTTTTTCGTGGTTTCTGACATGAAAATCAACAAGGACGTGTTAGCAGGACAACGAGTCTAGAGAATGTTTTGAACCGCTGCACAATCTTCTTTTCGATGCGGCAAGCAAGATTCTCGCTGCCTCACACTTGAAGGCCGTGGATAAGCACGCAAAGTGGAAAGCAATTCAAGAGTGCTGTCGAAGCGGTGCTACCCTTGGAGCTCAAACGCGCACGTAAGCGAATTGCGGTCCTGTTCGGGACCGGCATCCACTTTAAACTTTCTAGTGCTGATCCTCTGATAAAGTCGGATATCTGTGATTCTTTGAGCATGCAAAAAGTTAGCCCACTGGAATCTGTTTTGGAGGGAAGCCTTGGATGAAATGAATGTGACGACTACCTCCGTGACTGCTGCGACGTCTTTCTAAAGACTTCTCTGGAGCCGATATTCGAACAGCTGGCGGATATTTCCAGGTCTAACCACTGTCATGTGTTAACGCTTATTATAAAATAAATGTATCCATATACGCCCGACTGTCCTTAAAACTCTCGGCATTTTTGTTGTGAATGAGCTTATTTCTTCTATTTTTGAGCCGCCACGAGGTTGTTATGGATCTTTCTTTTTTCTGTCTACCGCGTTTCGGCGTCTGACGCCTTCTTCAGAGCCTTAAAGTGATCCAGTCAATTTAACAAAATTGCACGCTCAAACTCCGCGTACGCGTTCAACCGAAGTTGTGATCTGCTTCTGGTTGCCGCGCGCAGACGGCGCCGTACCACCAGAGTCCTCACCTTACAATCGAACGCAGTGCGTCGACACTTCCGGCCAGCAGATGAGCGAGGAAATTAAGAATGAGACACTGTCGTACTCGAGATCACAGACTGGTCGCAATGTGTGCGTATCAAAAATGACAGAGCTGGATAAATGGACTCAGAGTGCAGCTGTTGTTGAAATACACTCCTCTCCTTCGATTCATGGCTGGGCCTCTTAGTCTGTATCCAAATGCCTCTAATAAGTTTCCGCGGAATGATTTCGGTTTCGCGTTGCAGGATAACTACCTTCACGCTGAAATCTTCTCCATTGTGTCTTCTTACACGGTGTGCACCCAACGGGGTTGATTCACGCGGAGCATCTCTTTCCGTCGACGTGCCTACGGATCCGCAGGGCAAAGTGGCCGCCCGGACTCACCAATGTAGCTGTCTCCGCACGCCAAGCATGTTATCATATATATCACTCCTGCGTACATGCAGTCGCCTTTCTCTACCCGAAAGGCAAACCAGGCAATCAGTTGTGGTGCATATACGGTCGTAGGATCCGGTTTCTCTACAAGTGCAGACGCTTCAGGTTGAATGGTGGAATAGCGATAAGCGTCACGTGGTTTTCTTTATGGTCCGCTTCGCCTCAAGCAGGATCGCACGGCACTAATGAAGTCGTCGGATATGAATGGCAAGCAGAAAGCAATTTTTCCGGCTTCGTTTTGGTTCTGAGTGGTTGTTGTCTTCGGAGTGCAAGTCTTCATGCGAGCATATGTCGACAGATCTGTAACCATTAGATGCCGCAATACTGCGAGCTAATTGCAGAGAGTGCTTCTTTTTCTTCAGCACCACACTACTGACGCTTGCCGCTGTACGCGCATCATATTTCCTTACAGTCGCATTCTTCGTTTGTTTACGATGAGAAGACAAGCAATGAACAATGATGTTCTTCTCTGGTGGACTTCCTATACCTTTATTCTAGTCTTGCAATACACCATTCTGCATGTTGGGATTTCACATTTAAGAAGGGTAGCCAACCATGCACAGGTTGTTCTTTCTGGTAAGTCTTATGTGCTCTGATTGGTCGTTCATCAACTCAAAGTATCTATCCATCTCACTCTGGGTGGAGGTTACGATCAGGCAGTCGTCGATGTATCGACAGTAGAACAGCGCGGTCTTCCTTCTGAATCACGGGCATCTCAATCTTAAGGCCATGAATGCTACAGCCAGGATAGGCGCCAGCCGCACTGCCCCATAGCCAATCCTCTGACCTGTCGAAAATATCTTCCCGACCATCTGGAATATCGTGCAATTCATACACTACTTGAGAGAAGTCTCTTATCAACCGTTCTAAGTTTAGCCCATACATATTTATCGGAGCTCCTGGTGTTCACCTAGAAGTTCGTGAACGGCTCTGTAAGGCGGAATCGTTGGAGACGTTGGGTGTAGCCAAAGCTGCCATGATCGAACGATTCCATGACACAGTCATCCGTGAGTTCCGCTTCTCGAATGCTATCAAGGAACATCCTCGTGTTGGACAAGTGTGCAAAGGAATGAAGCTTTCGAACAATTGAACAAGAACAAAGATTGAGGTACCACGATATTATCCCGGTCAGTGGGGCCACCGACACAGCTGACTATTGGCCTGACTCTTGAATATTGCAGGGTCGCTCGACGTCAGGTCTTCTCACGTAGCTTGTGAGTTTTAATCAGTGTTAGATATAAAACTGGACACACTGGAAGTTCAATTTTTAGACGCGTGATTATCGAAGAGCGTAGACTACATTCTTATGCAGCGGTTTTCACCTTCAAACTCGGTTCAGTCTACGGTACTGCAGATGAGAACTCCGTTCATTGTTGCTGGTAAATAGAGAGTGTATCCTGAGATGGTGCTCCGCCATTTCCCTTTGTCCAACTGTTGAGGTATAATGACAAACTCCCACTCCTTATCGCTGGTAGATAACCTGACAACATTGGTATTCACGAGCCTTCGGAACTCTCGCTTAGACCATTTTGCTGAGACGGGAGTTATTAGGTTCCTTTGCGGTGTACTCTTGCCCTGCTGAACTGAGTGAACAACGTTGGACAACGTTATTGGTGAGTACACGGAACTTTGCATCCATGTTGACATCACTGTGACTCTTTCCTGCTTGATACAAACATCTGAGGAAAAAGGTAGCGTAGGGAATCGCTGTAGGAGCCTGTTGATCGGTGTATACTCTAATCCGTCCATTTTTGCTTTTCTTCAACGCAGTCTGCTGTCAGAAGTGATTGCAGGCTTTCCTGGCAATTTTCCCCGGGAGAAACTGATGAAGATATTGGATAAGATGGCGAAAAACTAGGACCTAGCTCAAGCAATCCTGATCGCACACTATCAGAAATTGATATACTACCGACCACTGTAACCCATCGAGAACGTGTTGAGTGGTCGTTCAACATCATCGCTAGCACTCGTTACCGTTACTGCCGTTGGAAGCGTGAGTCTCTAGAGTGAATAGACAAAGCGTCAACCCGCGATCTCCTCACACAATGATCATCGAACTTTTTCTGCGTAAAACGGTTTTGGCATTAGAGCGAACAAAATTACAAATTGACATGGACTCACTTCACTACCTCATCCAAAGACGATCCAATCCCAAGAATCGCGCACAACAATCGTTCTTTAGCGGAGCATTTCGTGATCATAGTGCACATGAGGTCTTTGTTTCTTGCGTAGAGATATTCTTAGAAGTTGCAGTTGCAGTTCCAATACTCGGCGATCGTCTGCATGTAGGCTGCACACCTCGTTGAGACGTTTTCTCAGAATGAAGTTAGGTATGATGCGATTCCTTCGCCAACGGCGGAGGAAGTGAATCGATTCGTCGCTCTGGAGCATCGATCTTTTTGTCCTCAGGGATAAAACTTCTTTAACCAGTCGGTAGAAATTTTTCGCTGGCACAGTGCGCAGTATCGTATACGCCCGACTCGTCCTTAAACCTCGGCATTTTGTTGTAATGAGCTATTTCTTCTATTTTGAGCCAGCCACGAGGTTGTTATGGATCTTTATTTTTCTGGCTAACGCGCGTTTCGGCGTCTGACGCCTTCTTCAGAGCCTTTAAAGTGATCCAGTCAATTTAACAAAATTGCATCGCTCTGGAAACACCGCGTACGCGTTCAACCGAAGTTGTGATCTGCTTCGGTTGCCGCGCGCAGACGGCGCCGTATCGCACTCAGAGTCCTCACCTTACAATCGAACGCAGTGCGTCGACACTTCCTGGCCAGCCAAGTGAGCGAGGAAATTAAGAATGAGACACTGTCGTACTCGAGATCAGCAGAGACTGGTCGCAATGTGCGTATCAAAATGACAGAGCTGGATAAATTGGACTGAGGCAGCCTGTTTCAGCGTTGAAATACACTCCTCCCTTCGATTCATGGCTGGGCCTTTAGTCTGTATCCAAAATGCCTCTAATGTTTTCCGCGGCATGATTTCAGTTTAGCGTTGCAGGATAACTACCTTCACGTTGAAATCTTCTCCATTGTGTCTTCTTACATGTATCCATTTCGATTATTCTCATAATCCAGGGTAGGGTTCGAGAAACACGTCAATATCTGCGCGCCAATAATTATGGAACACCCTGTACGTACGAAGAAGTCACGATTCTTGGATGCAATCAACACTTTGACATCAGCCACCAAGTCATCGAAGTCGTCGTAGACTTTTTTTGTGCTTCTGTCGATGTGTACGGCGGATCTGGGAGCAGATCCTATACCTTATTGGCGATGGATTCGACCACACGGCGCCCAACTTGTGGAGGGGCGTTAGAATGGTGTTTGTTGGTTTCGCTGCAGCAAATCGGTGGAAATTTGGAAGCGTTCAGCTCTCTTGTTGTCGGAGAGCTCGTGTGGCGCCCATTAAGCCAATTTGCATACCTTTTCAAGATTCTTCAGGCGTCGAACGATCGTTGATTGATTGATATTAATGTCTTCAGCCAGCGTTCGCGTTGTCAGGCTTTCGTCCTATTCCACGGCTGTCTGAAGTGCTTGATCATCCAAAATTCGATGGCCAACCTCTTCATTCTTCATCCTCCAAACTAGTGTCACCTGATTTAAAGCGAATAAACCACTTCCGCACTGCGCTATCAGTGTTTTGTTCTTTCCCTAAAAAGTTCGTTGAGATCGCGAAATGGCTGGGCTGCGGTGCATCCTTTCTCGTAGTGGTAGAGCATAATATGGCGAATATGAGTGTTGTTTTCGAAAAGCATTTTTTAGCTGAATATTGAGGATTATTTTTATATAAATATTGAGGACGAAACGCCAGATTTCACCGAAGAAAACGCGCGTTGATAAAAATCGTCTCCAAAATTATGCATCGACCCAATAGATTTTATTGGGTAAAGGCGGCATACACGCTTGTAAATCTTGTTTGGACACTAACTACGAAATTAGAATGGTATGGCCCAGATTACAACGCCTGCTCATTTTTGCCGTCAACAACGAGATCTACAACGCCGCTACACGAGTAAGAACTCTGGCTCCAGCTTCTGTATTTCTCCGCCCCACGGCCTATTTGCGTCCTCCTCCTCAAACAGGGGTGCTGGGCCATTCCCACCGTCAACGAAGTTTGTGAGTGCTACAATAAGTACAATAAAATAAGTCACATACATCGACGACGGTGGAAATAGCACAGTACCTCTGTTTTGGAGGAGTACGGCAAATAGAGAAGGCGGAGAAGTACAGGGCGGGACCAACTTCTCACTCGTGTAGCGACTTTGTAGGTCCTTTATGACGCTTCAAAATGAATAGGAGTGGTAATCGGGCATACCGTTCTATTGTCGTTGTTATCTCAACCACATTTACGAGCGTGTATGCTCCCTTTATAAAAGCTCGTAATTCGCGGCTGCAAAGCCAGTCATGCATCTGGGTAATAATGCGTTCAAAACAGTGTCATTTCGTTGGAAGCAATATATGCCTGACGCGCATGCATGCGTACTGACAGCTGCCGGATTTTTAGAAAACGTTTTGGAAATGAGCGAGCGATAAAATCGGAGCATACCGACGTGAATGCGTACTAACCGCGGCCAATCCTATGTGCGACATTTATGCGCGACCGTGCGGACTTATACCGTACCTACCGCGAGGCAAATGCGTTACGAGCGCGTGTGGATGCGTAACGATACCGCGCCGCGGTCCGTACTTAACCGCGTTGCGTTGCGCATACCTTCGACCGCCGTGGCAGTTTGTATCGACCATGCGTGTTTTGCGTACGAACCTTGCAGAGACAAAGCGTAATTGATCGCGTGGCAATGTGTACTGATAGCGGGTCATTGCGTACCAACCGCGCGGCAGTATGTATCGACGGCGTGGCAATGCGTACTGACCGCGTGGGCAAGAGACGTACGGCTCGACCGCGCGGCGGTGCGTACTAACCGCGCTTGCGTTGCAGGTACCGACCGCCGTGGCAGTTTGCATTGACCGCGCGTTTTCGCGTACGTGAACTCGCGAGGCAAATGCGTACTGGATCGCGTGGCAATGTGTACTGATCGCGGGTCATTGCGTACCAACCGCGTGGCAGAGTGTATCGACCGCGTGGCAGTACATGTACGCCAACCACGTGGCAAGACGTACCGACCGCGCGGCAATGCGGTACTTCAACCTGCAAGTTCGCGTTGCGTACCGACCGCGCGACAATACCAGACATTGGGGTGGACCGACGGCGGGGCAAGTTGCGCACCGACAGCGGATGGGCGACGCTTGGAACGCACTTTGCACCGGCGGTTGGCACGACAATCAAAGCGGGTCGGATACGCACTGCCACGCGGTCAGTACAGAATGCCACGCGGTCAGTACGCGTATCGCCGCGCGGTCGGTACGCATTGGTCGCGCGGTCAGTACGCACCGCCACGCGATTAGTACGCATTACCACGCGGTCGGTAGGCATTGCCACGCGGTCGATACGCAATGACACGCTGCCAGTACGCATTGTCGCGCGGTCAGATACGCACCGCCACGCGATCATTACGCATTCGCCAAGCGGTCGGTGGTAGGCTTTTTACCACGCGGTCGGTACGCGTACTGCCACGTGGTCGGTACGTCCTGCCTACGCCGTCGGTACGCATTTTCACGGGGGTCGGTACGCATTGTCACGCCGATGATTGGTACACACAAAAACGCGCAAGTCGATACGTACTCTCGCGGCGGTCAATTACGCAATACTACGCGGTTAGCACGCATCGCCGCGCGGTCGGTACCCATTGTCACGCCGTCGGTACCCATTGTCACAGGGTCGATACCCATTGCCACGCGGTCGGTTCAAATGTTGCGCGTAGGATTGGCCGCGTTTAGTACGCACTTACACGCGGTAGGCCCGATTTTATCACGCGGTCAGTACGAAATCCTTTTTGAAGGCTTGACTGCTATTAGTACGCACGCACGTGCGGCAGGTATGTATTAGCTTAATCAAAGGGCGCACTTCCGAAACGCATTAATACTCGGATGCAGGGTTTTCAACAAAAATGGTTTTCATCAGGAAATTCGGTATCTGATCCAAAAAATTGAAAAAATAACAAAAATTTTGGAGTGGAGGTGGGGCTTGGATAACGCACAAATAAGTTGAAACAACTCCAACGTGGCTGGCTTTCCAAATCGCGAATGACTAGCTTTTTAATCAACAACATCTAAAGTCTAGTTTGCTAAGATGAGTCCGAGTGTAGCAAGCAGAGGAGCGGTCGGTCATGGCAGCAAATAAGGATATCTTGACATGATAAACCCAATACGCCCTTAATTCGACCGGCTCGGAAATGAGGAGCTAGGCCCCCTGTCAGAGTTGGAGGAAAAAATAGCCGTAACCTGCCGTGGCCAACCTGGAAATGAAATCGTATGGGCAAAAACATGGACGATGGAGGTTGCAAAAAACACCCGGTGTGGCCAGCCATCCGGTGCTTTTTTTTTTTTTTCCACCCCAATACATTCATGTCTTTCTATGATTATCGACCGGTTGCCGACGCCGATAGGCAATAATTATGATCGAAGCTGCCACCCAAGCTCTACCGCGTGTTTAGCTCCAACCCCCCAGTCTGGAGAGGTTCGGCATTGTTAATTAAATGTTTATGAAGGATAACTATATTTCGATCCTTTGCAGGCCAGCCGCGTTTAATCGTTTTCTTGCTTATACCTTTCTTCGTTAATTCCCAACTTATTTTTGCTTCTATTGGTGGCCAGATATACACTCTTCATGGTGAAAACTCAGGAACCTTTTATCGCGAACGCTTCTTTTTCAGGCATTAAAGCGCACAGTCCAACCTCAGAATCGTTTTCCAGTTTAAAAGCTTATCTTGGAGAGAATGTCGGACTGATTATGGAGTGTCTCCAGAATTGCCCAGAACCCACTACATGAACGGAGTTGGCGACCCTCAAAAAATTCTTGAATTCCGATTATGAGAATTCTCGTGGACGTGTTGTCACGGGCCTGTTTTCTCTTGTCGTTCGTACTTATCGCGCCGGAGCAAGCCACATTATAAAGGTAGGCCGGATAACAAAATGGAAGAACATAGATTTTTGGATTAGATCCCACTTCGCTTCTCATCCCTTATTGAGACCGGAAGCTCCTGAAGTGGGCGGAGCGAATGGGTGCTAATTTCTGGGGGCGGAGAGAGTGGGTGCTCGATTTTTCTCACTTATTCTTAAGAGTTGAGATTCCATGTTTTGGCAGGGTTGCTACACAGGGTGTCCGGACCATAACATCAAATTTTACTCTTACGAGCTTGAGTGTGTCTTTAATCGCGCAAGCCATTCTTGATGGGAGCAATGCATACCATAAGCTGCGTGCGCAAAAGTGCTTTACCAACCGCTGTCCCTTTCAAATAACAGTTTCTGCATTAAGAGGAATTTACTACATTTCCTCAGCTTATGATGGCATTTCTCTTTGTATTTTACAATCTTCCATTTCTGCTCTTGAATTTCCTTCCTTGCCTTTCTTCCTTATCTTTCTATGGCAAGAAATTCAATGTGTTAATCTGGCGTTGTGAGATTAGTACCCGTGTGTTTCATTTATGAATCCTTGTGGGATCGGAAATGTCCTCGCCGATAGTGATTTCGGAATCTTTTCAATGGCATACGTCAGCCGTTAAAACTAATTGGTAATTGTCGTTATCGTGCTGAAATTCCGCTCAGCGATCGCGGCGTGTCGCTGTTCAAAGCACGCAGCACAATTATAATCGTGCTGGGAGAAGGTAATTCGTGTCGGGACCCGTTAGTCCAGCACGATTATTGTTGTGCTGCGTGCTGTAGCCGCGTTCGTCCGGCCAACTGCGGAGCGGAATTTCACCCCCGATTACCGGCAGTACGAAGTGTTCCTGGTGTCTATTCTTGTTGCGAGCAACATTCATGTTTTCTCCACAGAGAATAAACTCGCTTTTTTCTGCAAAGAAATTTTTCTATAATCTGAGTCTACGTGAACAGTCAGTTGTCGATGAGTTTCGCAAAATTCGAGAACATCAAATTTTGAATATTACATACTGAGCCATTCGTAAGCTATGACTACACCAAGAAGAACAAGAAGAAGAATAGTATGCATGAGAAGTGCAAGACGATCGAGATTAAGAGAGAGAGCAAGAAAAAGTAAAACATCGAGATCTAGAAAAAGAAGACAAAAAGGGAAAGCAGAAGAATATCCTACGGCGCGCAGTTGACTCTTCATCCACGTGGGCGCTTATAAAATTGTTAGGACACTAAAGGTACCGAGTACAGTAGCTCGTTGGGACAAGAGTCACACATTCTATTCTGGAGTGTCCCTCAACCTTCCAAATTGGAACTGCATTTCTAGCCCTGATTCAAAGCGTAGGAATAAGTTTCGATCGAGCGGGAGCAGGGGTGGTGCCTTTTTCCTGGGATTACAGGGTTTATCGATTTTCCGGATTCACTGGTGTTTTTCGGTAAATTCTGGATTTCACTGATTCACTAGAAAGTTTTCTCAAAATTTCACCGAAATTCTTGACCGATAAGTGAAGTTGGGCTTTTTCAGCACAATCGAAACTACTTCTACCACTGTATTCTTCACGGGTTTGCTACCGTTTTCGCATGCCTTTATCCTTCTTCTATCCGGCTTATTTTTGTTACTCTTTTTAACCATTTCGGCGTACTTCTTTCTGAATAATCCAACGATCCCTTCTGTCTTTTTGTGTCACGTGCTTCCTCGTATTTGAGAACCTACTCCACAGAAATACATTTGTAGCAGTCTTGAAGCTGATATTTCAGGAACATAAAATTTTTAGGAGCCCCCTGACACAACACTGAATCCACTGCAGTTCTGGAATGACTCCATTGTGGGAATCATTGTACCCGCACCTTTCCTCACTGACCAATAACTACTTTTGCGCACCTCCCAGGCACTAAGCTGAGGTGGAAAAAGTGATTGTTTCTTCCTAGTTGGTTCTGATTTTGAGTGACTACAGGAAGACTTTGATGACAAAAAGCTTTGAAATGTTACTTCTTCTCAAGATCAAAGTCCTGGTTCAGCCGTTGAGCTCAGTTTAATATGTGAAACTCAACGATTATTTGAAAGCTGATCCTCATGCACTAATGAAAATTATACATAAATATCATTGGTCATTTGTGTTATCGTGCATGGAATATGTGCCAAAGTCACAAGGTCAGATTTTTCACTGAATTTTTCCTGTTTTTAATGTATTTACCGAAAAAATTCTGGAAAAGTTTCGATAAAAAAATTACCGAAAAGAATTTTCCGCACACACCCCTGAGCGGGAGTCTCGGCCACTACTAATCGCCTTGACAGCCAAAATAAATAGATACTCAAAGAAAATTAATAAATAAGCTAATTAATTAATTTTAATTATTAATCAAATAAATAGGCAAATAAATAACAACAAACAAACTAAAACAAATAAATAAATCAAGTGATTAAATAAATGAACTCAACTAGTAAATAAATAAATAAATAAATAAATAAATGAATAAATAAATAAATAATTAAATAAATAAATAAATAAATAAGTAATTAAATAAATAAATAAATAAGGTAATAAAAAATAAATAAGTAAATATAGTAAATAAATGAATAGCTGAGCAGAAGAAAAGTGATCACATTAACGGAAAAGATAAAACGAGGAGAGGGAAAGTTGTTGGAGTTGTAGAGAATGAGAAGAGAGTGGAGAAGATAGAGAGAGAAAGAGAGAGTAGAGCAGAAGAGATTGGAATCATTAAAGAAAAACCCTGGCGATTCGAAATGAAACAGCTAATTTTAAATCTTACCTTTCTGGGGTACGCTGGTGGATACGGGGGGAAAAGATGATGGGTGGGCAACTAGCGTGTTCGATAGCAAGTTGATCAAGGAGGTCATAGAGGTTTCTGGGCGACGAAGAACTCTGTTAGGGAGGGATATCAATTCTGGCCAACTGAAGATCCAACTCACTTTCATGAATCGTGCGGAGACCGTGATCAAGCGTGCAGCCCCCTCGTGTTAGCAGTCGTAACTTTGTTAGCCTAACTCAGGATACCAATGACACGTGCCGCTCAGATACATGCGCAACAGTGAATTGAGAGTTTGTCCACTGCTCAGCTAAAAGAACTACATGCTAGAGGAGCTCTGAAGGCATTCAAATAATCACAGGTGAAATCCAAAATCGCCTTGAGTCTTGGGTTCTGCGTATTTTACATTGGACGCAAACTGGTTGATACAGGTTTCTTGGCTTCACATTAGTAGGCTGCATATAGCACCAACTCTGAGTAATTTCACCACTGTTCTTCTCCAAATCGCGACCTCGATTTACAGATATACTGTATTGCCTCCATTAAATGTACACCTCTATCGGAAGTCCATTTAAAAATAGAGGCTTGAAAATAAGAAGTACATCCCTAATACAAGTATTAATTATAGTTGTACAATTTCGAAAAAATGTCAGAACGAGCGAAAATCGAAATTAGTTTCAGGCGACGAAATTTCGAACGAACGAAATTTAGGAAAAATATCGTCTCGTCGAAATTTCTGAACGAACGGAATCTGAAAAAATTCGTTCAACGAATTTTCGAGCGAACGAAAACGAAGGAAGAAAATTTGCAAAAATCTTTTAATTTTTTTTCTGAAATTTTCGTTCGTGTACAACTATGAAGTACACCTCTTTCTAGGGTGAATCTCCGTTATCGAGTTCTTGGCAAATCCAAAATGTGGCATTAGAGGAGAGTCCAGATTGCGTAAGATTAAGTTCTTTGAATATTTGTATATTTGAATATTCACAAGAAAATTATTGGGGCCAAGTTGATTGCTTTGTATGGAGACAGCTTTCGATGCCACTTTAGCGAAATTAACAAGAAAAGCTCAGGGTTTGAAAATTGGAAAGCTACGGTTAGGCCCGGATCATACTACCGTCGCAGAAAGATTTGTGAGAAGGAGCAGTATTGATCAATCAACACGTAAGGGATACTGCGCTTCTGAGGGAATCCTGATTGTTTTGACGAGCAAAAACTGTATCTCCTTGAGTGAAATAGAATGATGTATCTTATATTCTACAAAGCAATGGAAGTAGAACTGGTGAGGTTGCGGACTCTTCCCAGCATACTGTAATCTGATTGTGTTACCACTCAATTCCTTCCGAAATGACTGAGATTGGATGGTGGGTTTCTGTTTCATTTCTCCTATTTTCATTGTTTCCGCGGATTTAGTCGTATCGATGGAAACAACAGACTCCACCGGATCTTTATCGTACAGCTGTTTCGGAAAAAAATGAGTGATACCACTAAATTAAACTACCGTACGATAGGACGAGTTCAGCAACCTCACCAGGTCCTACTTCCACTGCTGTAGAACGCGTGGACTGACAAACTGACCTCACTCCACCAATTTGCTCTGCGTACTGAACGCGGGCGATTGCGTGTTGAACGCGGAAATTACATCCGTGCCGGAATGTGTACGGACTGACAACCTGACCTCCGCCTACTTCATATTGCTTGCGTACGGAGCGCGGGCGATTTTGTACTGAATCGCGCGTACTGAACGCTGAACACATCCGTACCAGACCGCGCGGACTGACAACCGCCCTCACTCCGCCAGTTTGCCCTCCGCACTGAACGCGGGCGATTACGTACTGAACACGAACGATTGCGTACCGACCGCGAAATTTGACGCAATGACCCCACCGACCAGTTTTCCTGCAGTGCTGAACGCGGGCGGTTGCGTGCCGAACGAGCACTTGCGTACTGATTCGCTGGTGTGCTCACGTACCTGACTGCAGCGAAAGGGATATTTCGTACTTCGACCGGGCGCGAACATGAATGCCTTCGCGGTCAGGCGACGCCTTTGAAATTTCCGCCGACGGTCGGCACCGGAGCCTCAGGCGTGTCGACCGCGTGCACTGTTTCGCTCGCGCATGGTCAGGTACGCAAATGCGCGCGTTCGGCATGAAAAATGCGATTTTGCCCGCGGTCAGTACGATAGCATGGCACGCGGTCGGTACGAAACGGGGTTTTCGCCCGCGGTCGGTCCACCCCAGGTTGTCTGGAGTACGTACCGAACGGGCGCGGCAAGACGTGCGTCACTGACCGCGCGTGGCGATGCGTACCGACCGCGGTCACAATGCGTTTCCACTGGCTGTTAGTATCCGGAAAGCGCTCGTACTGACCGCGTGGCGAAGCCTCACTGGACCGCGGTGCGCGCGTGTGGGGCACGCTGCGCACACTGCGCGCGCAGCAGTGCGTGTACCGGAGAGCGCGACCATGCGTACCGACCGCGCGGGCAAGACGTACCCAACCGCGCGGCTATAATGCGTACTGACCGGGCGTGGTATTCCGCACGGACCGCGTGACCGTGCGTATCGACCTGGCGCTAATTTGGTGTGCCGACCGCGTGCAAATCTGCGTTCCAAACGTCGCCCATCCCGCTGTCGGTACGCAACTTGTCCGCCGTTGTTCCACCCCATTGTCTGAGATGTGCCAACCTCGTGTCCGAGTGTCAACAGCAAAATCAAAACTATTTCGTCATGCCGAGGTTAATCGAGTGTCGAGAATGGAGACTACTCTATTAGGGGTATGGTATACTTTGTCGCTGTAATGAGCGACAGACAAGCAATCTAGCACAAATCGCGGCGGGACCCGCGTCGAAACAACGGCATCGGTCGTCCTAGAAACAATTATCGCGCGTCTGTCGCAGCAACGTGGCGCGAAGGGCTGACATACTGCACATGCGCCGAAGCCTGTCGCTGCCACAGAGTCGCTGTGCAGCCCACTGCGACAGCGACAGGCTTAAGGCTGCGCTCAGAGTTCACTTGCCTTCGTATCGATCAAGCGACGTCGCGTCGCGTCGTCGCTTGCTGTTCACAGTGAAGAGGCTAGATTTATTCGAAATGACGCGCAATTCCCCTTTGTGCAGCGTCCATCGCGTCGCGTTGCAATGCAACGCAAAGCGATGGACGTCGCGCGATGGCAAACTCGTTGCTGCTTTTCTTCAGTATTTTTTCTTTGACGCAATCAAATTTAACATTGAAAGGAGTAAATCAAGCGAATCTATGATCACAAGCACTCAAAAGAACACGAAAAAAAACGCGTTGGTGTTATGAGGAAAAAATTGGGGTGGCTTGTTTACGAGAAATCGCGTACGTACTCCATTGCGCGTAGTCGCCCAGCGTTCGCGTACCTTTTACACCTGAATACCTGCGCGACGCGATTTTCGCGTCGCACTGACATGTGTCATCGCGTCGCCCCGCGAAAACTCTGAACGCCGCCCAAAGGGCGGTAGTTTTGAGACAGGCTGTCGCTGTGCACAACAACGCGGCAGTGTGTTGCAAAAGTATACCATACACCTTACATATCCTGCTATCTGGAAGTAAGTTGTTCAAGAGGCATTGTAAAAAAAACTTTTCGGAAAATTGATATGAAAAACTGACTGTGAGGTTCGTCATGGAAGTGAGAAAGTTGCTGATTACTGCTCCACCCAGCCCAATCATAAGAACATCTTGTTTCTCGATCGTGTCAAACTTCAGACCACCATTGGCGAACAATCCGATTATCATAATACGTGCATAGCCAATTTGGATGATGCTTTTGTCAATGACCCAATTCTTTGAACTGACATCGAGCCACGTCAATGCTGGAACAAGGGAGTTCAAACGCCGAACGTTGAATTTGGGAAATTGTTAGAGACTCACGAGTCGGTGGGAGCAGAGTAGCGAGTGAGAGCTGTAGACGACCTTCAGGCCCAGTGCGTCTTAAAGTTCTGTGGATGGCCAGCCTTAAAGGCAGTGTTCACGATAAAAATCGTTATTCTGTTTTCCCGCCTATCTTGAAAACGGTCCCATGCTAACTTCAATGATGTCCCTGGGATCTTACAAGACCCCCTGGAAACGGAGTTATGGCCCCTCAAAATTCAGCTAAGGAAGCATTGTGGACGAGTTGTCCGAGGCTTGGTACTCCCGTTTTTTCGCAGCCGATGTGTGCGAGCTGACCTGAGTAAAGAGATACGTTGAGAATGGAGGGAAGAACGGGGTTCTTGACCGTAAACCATCGCTCATCTAACCACGAATTAAGGGAAACTGTTAGAGGACGTGGGCGGAGCGGCCCGATGGGTTGGTTGGTCCACGAGATTTTCACCCACTTACCGGCCGTTATTCGTCGCTCTTCCGTTCTTAATCTTCTAAGAGGGACCCAAAGCTTACGTTCTAGCCAAAATTCTTCTTGAACACTGCCTTTAAGGGCAGTGTTCACGAAGAAAAATAAGTTCCATTTTCCACCACTAGGAATGGGTAGTGGAGGGGCCCACTGTAACGTTAACGTGGAAACAACGCATGAAAACGAGCCAGGAACAGCTCCAAAAGAGCCCGAAGTTGCCACTGAACAAATGAATGCTCGAGATTGTGAGATGAGCGATGGTTTCCGATCAATAGCCCCGTCCTTCCCTTCATTCTCAACTCCTTTCTTTACTCAGGTAGGCTCGCATACATCGGCCGCAAAAGACGGAAGTTACAAGCCTCGAACAACTCTTCCACTATGTTTCTTTAGCTCAATCTTTGAGGAACCATAACTCCGTTAACTGAGGGTGTTGTACGATTCCAGAGACATCATTAGAATCAGCATGGGGCCGTCTTCAAGATAGGCAGAAAAACAGGAAAACGATTGTAGTCGTGAACTTAACGAATTACATGGGATTAAGGATATCAGTCAAACCACTCAGGATGCCATATCTCTATTTTGTGCGTAAAGTTGTTAATAGGCACAGTTCACCCTGTGAATAATGCCTTCCGCTATTTTCTGTCCATCTTGAAGATGGTTCCGCGCTGGTTCCGAAGATGTCTCTGGAATCGTACAAAACCCCCGGTGAACGAAGTCGTAGCCTCTCAGAAATTATCTAAGATTGAGCGGCGTAAGCATAGTAGACGAGTTGTCCGCAATTTGCTTAAGTGTGTTCGAATAAGACTGGCCGACCATGGGGCCGTCGTACGTGTCAGGCGGCCGTCGCGTGCGCCGCTCTCTGACGAGCATGCGAAACGACAGCGAGCCTTCCCCCGCAGACATTCACTAAGGCCTATGATATACTTTGTCGCTGTAATGAGCGACAGGCATGCAATCTAACACAAATCGTGACGGGACCCGCATCGGAGACCCGGCAACGGTCGTCGTAAAAACAGATGTCGCGTATGGGTCGCAGCGACGTGTCGCGGAGGGCTGACATACTGCAACTGTGCCATAGCCTGTCGCTGTGCAGTGCACTGCGACAGCGACAGATCTAAAGGACGGGAGGCGGTCACTGTCGCTGTGCAGAGCGACGCGACCGTGTGTCGCAAAAGTATACCATACCCCTAAGAGCGGGGCCGGCAGCGGCTGTCAGCAAGGAATCAATCAGCTCTGCAGCCGAGGGGGGGATTACAGCCGCTCGAACACTCGTCCGAGAGCGACCCCCCTGCAACGCACGACGGCCGCATAGTTGGCCATTCTCATATGGACACACTTTATTACCGTCATGCGCAACCGATGTATGGAGACGGATCTGAATAGAGAGAGAGGCCGATATAAAAAGGAAGAACGGGGTTGTTGACCGGAAACCATCGATCATCTTACCACTGTTGAGCTCGAGAGGTCGTCTAAAGTGGTCTGCAGAGTTCGTGTCGCAGCGTTGCTCGCAACGACGAACAACGCTGGGTGGTACAATATCGATTATACTCGGCTACGAGGACGATCTACGCAGCGTGAATGGCGACGAGGGGGTACCACAGTGTTTTCATACCGCGACGGCCCTGACTCAGTGCCAGCCAGCGGCAACCGACGCCGCGACGATAATGTTCGAAAACATTTTTGCTGCCGCGTCAAGGCTGACGCTCGCCGACCACTTCACTAAGTGGCTTCTGGCTGTGGGCGCGCCAGGGTGGCTTCTTCCTATATTTCGGTTATCTGGTGGAATTGGCAGCTTACACATTGCAGGTATTATGGAGGGTGAGTTAATTTTCTTGCAGGCAGAAGGGTTGGGTCCCACTGAGAATAGTGAGGAGGAAAGTACGACGAAAAACGGCCAGGATGTGGGTTTTAGCTCGTGGATCAGCCGACCCATTGGATACTCCCGCCCACGTCATATGTATAACAGTCGCTCACTCAAACTAAGGATGGTAGCTTACAAATGGTGTTTTTGCTTGAAGCTACACTCAATATTCCATCTTTATCCGTCATGGTTGTCGCGAAATAGCTATGACTGACGCTTGTTGCAAGCTATGGTAACTCTCTGAAGCTATCATGCGCGATTTCGGAATATTGTGTGAGAGCAAGATACAAGATTAGTTGAAATATTCTGACCGACTTTGATTTGCGCGTATCGATTCAAAGATTCCGAAGCACGTCTGGCCAAGAACACTGCATAGTTCGTCAACCTGAAAGAGGTTTGCAAGGCTGCAGGACGTGTGAAACCATAAGTCATCCTACCATAGCTGAGTTTTTCTCCAGAGATTTTTCTTACGAGATCATGGGCACCAGACCTCCTGGATACCGTGGAGAACTCAAAAGTGAAGCCTATGGTGAACACTGCCTTCGCCGTCAACATACACGCTCGCAACATTGGTCAATATAACGACGTGAATCGTACGGTGCGGCTTACAGCACAATGCCTACGCGTTTTGAAGTGTCAAAAACGACCCACAGTGCCGGTACGGGAGTAGCAAGTCAGGGCCCGCCCGTATTTTCACGCCCCATATATTTGCCCTCCCTCTCTAAAACAATGGTGCTGGGCAGCGCTGTGCGTAATTACGAATTACGAATTACGGGCGTTTTTTGGCAAATCTTTCACGATTTACGATTTACGAAATTTCAGCCCAAAATCGTAATGAATCGTAACAAATCGTAACTAATCTTGAAAATGAGGTTGAGAGAATAATGTTAATCTGCGGTCTAGTCATAGATGAATTCAACACTTCTTTCACATTCCTGGTATTCGACTATTCTTTCCAATCCAAATTTTCGGTGAAACCTCACCCTGATAAATGCGTTCCAACCTTTCCTTGCTCCATAGGGGAGCCAAGTCGGTCGAACCATGCTCCACAGTTATCTTTCTCCATGGAAAGCCCTCGCCCTCATGATGAATACGAGAGCCGCAGACATTTGGAGGGGTTAATGTGTAGATCGCAGCAAAATTCCTGTCCGCCGTTGCATCCAACCGCTGTAGTGCAAACAGAATCGAGCTGGAACCATCCACAAAGTGTTTTACGGAAATTTCCGAATCAAATTTAATAGATGTCTATCTCCATAGGAAATCAAGCTACGAGAGGAAAAATGGTGATCTTGAAAGTCACTTATAAACATTTCAAAAAATATGGCTGTAGAGTCACCTTCCTCCTCGAAAAGGTTATTAAATGTTTTTAAAACTGAGAATTTTGAAAGTCACTTATAAACAACTCTCTCCCCCGGTCCACGAGAGCGTGTCTATTTTTGCGGCGCGGTCGTTCACGGCGCGTGGCTGGCTCTCTCTCGTTTGGTTTGGCTAGGACGCATGGCACCAAATACAAGGAATAACAAAAACGAAGGACAAGAACCGGCATGGTTGGAAAGACTCCTAACCAGGTGGAATGAGTATTTTTCCCGTTTTGATCGATTTTATGACTTACTTTCTAGAGTTCAGGGAAACCAAACTCTCATTATTGGTAGACTAAGCGCGCTTGAGGAGAAGTTCCTCCCTCCTTCGGTCCACGAGAGCGTGTCTACTGAGCTGTATTCTACGTTGGTCAAGTTTCAGAATGATGCGAAGACAGTAAACGCCAAAGCCTGCGGCATAACTTGGCTAGGAATAGAAGAAAGAGGCAGTGAAACTGGTACAGCAGCATTTGATGAGGAAGCCGTTAAGGAAGTCATCGAAAGCTGGTGTGAGGAAGACTTGATGGAAGAATGGAGGCGCGGTTATGTTCAAATTGATCGACATCCTCAGATCAAAGTGCGTTCGCTCGATACTCGGCCAAGAATCATAAAGATCAAACTGCGAAATCAGGAGCTCCGCGACAAACTGCTTGCATGCATGAGAAAGGGACGAAAATCACTCACGGAAAACTTCTTTCATTCATACGCCCGCAAGGATTACACCAAGGAAAAGCTCGAGTACGACAGAAGCCAGAGAAGGAGAGCGGGGATTATGAACGCTGAGGAGGGCAAGCTCGTCCACGTTGTCAGAGACCTATCGATCCATAAACTACAGTCCCCCAGGGATCTACTTGTCCGTAGCTCGTCCAATCAATCGCGCACTGAGGAGCCATCGCCATCTACTTCTTCTCTCATCCCGCTACACGCTGGCTCAGTAAACAGCTCTCAACCCCTAGAACCTCCTGTGGATCAACACAGCGCAAGCTAAGATATAGAGTACGATCACCTCCCTTCTAATTTTTCATCATCTAGTTCTGCTTTCTTTGGCGAAAACGAATCAAAAAAAGATAGGTTTCTCCTCTTCAATGCCCCTTCCATAATGAATAAAATTCCCGATCTTGATTATCTTTTGTCCCGAAATTCATAAGGAGTTTTCGTAACAGAAACATGGAGCAAACCCAACACGATTCACGATGCTGTTTTTAAATAGTAATGGTGATAGGTATTGCGTATATCGTTGCGACAGAGGAGATTCTAGGGGTGGAGGTGTAGCTGCTGTCGTTCGTAAAGATATTGATCAATTTTGCATAGCGTCGAAAAATTTCTCACAATTCTGTCAACTCGTTGCAATCATTCTGAAACTCAGTAGCGGAGAGTTTGTCATTATAATTGTCTATTGAAGCTCTTCTGCCACATCGCAGGATTTTTCTCAAATACTCGTCTTTCTTGATGAACTCTGCTAAGACTGGCCCCACAAAGTTCTTACAATCGGCGACTTCAATTTTCCTCTCATTGATTGGGAATCACAAGATCATCGCGGTGGTGTATCGACGATGTCTTCATACGGGCTTATTGACCTTGCTAGATCTCACGGGCTCACACAAATGGTTAAAAATCCCACTCATGACCTAAATGTTCTTGATTTAGTCTTGGTTCCCGATCCAAACAAGATTGACTAACTCTCTGTTCTACCACCTTTCAGCACTTCTGATCACTGCTGTGTGGAATGGTCCTTTGTTAAATCAAATATTCCGCCTTCTGAAAATGTGGAATTCAAGAACTTTCAAGAAGCCAATTTTAATAAAATTAATGATGCTCTCAGCCGAGTTAACTGGATGGTCGAGTCGCACAAGTCTTGCACAGCTGACGAATGCTACCTAAACATTGCCTTCATTTGCCACCGTATAATCGATTGGCATGTTCCTACTGCCAGCCGTTGCACCACATCTACCAGTTATCCTCGTAGAATACGCATTTTGCAAGCTAAGGTGAAATTTTACCACTCCATTATTTACAAGTACGGTTCTACCAAATACGCTAAGGCCGCACGGAAACTTGAGAGAAAGCTTGCGTTGTTTTCCATTCAAGAAGAGAAAGTAATCGCGAAAGCTCGTAATGTCAAACTTTTCTTCGCATTTTGCAATAAGAAGCTTGAAATCTCTGAAATTCTTGCCCCGTTAAAGCGTGGATCCTCTCTTTTGATAGAAGATAGCGAAAAGGCATACATGTTCGTCGATTTTTTTTTGAATCTGCTTACAGAGCTCCCCGAAGAGTAGATGTGACTTATCCTACTGGAACTGACATGCGCCTCGACTGGATTGATCTTCCTAGAGAAATAGTTTATCGCGCGCTCCGTAACCTGCCCAACAGGAACTCTACCTCACCTGATGGATTACCCTATATGTTCCTGAAGAACGCTGCTATGAGCCTAACGGCTCGCCTTACTATACTATTTAACAGGTTCCTTCTCTACGGGTCGGTGCCTGGTCTACGGAAAACCGGGATTGTTCGTCCGGTACACAAAAAAGGTGCAAAAGATGACGTCACTATTTATCGACCTATCTGCCTCACCAGCTCAACTTGGAAAGTTATGGAAAGCATTGTATGTAAGCAAATTATGGAGTTTCTGCAGCGAAATGGCCTCATCTGCACCGCTCAACATGGATTTTCGCCCAAGAGATGGACTACATCGGCTTTATTTTCTACTGTGCCTTGGTGGCATAGAGAAGTTAATTGGAGTAAGCATGTCCCACTATGCTATATTGACTTCAAGAAGGCATTTGATTCGATATCCATACCTCTTCTACTGACCAGGATTCAAGGCTATGGAATTCAGGGTTCTCTCTTGGAATTCCTCTATTCTTTCCTCACACCCAGAACCGAAGTAGTTCAAGTAAATCGTGCCAAGTCCCGAGTGTATCTAACTCCTAGTGGGGTGCCCCAAGGTTCCTGTCTTGGACTATTGGACCTCTTTTCTTCCTGATTTTTTTTGATGACATGGCAATGTCTCTACCTGCCGGTATACATTGTTCAATGTACGCCGACGACTCTAAGATCTATTTCATCAATAACACTAGTTTGCTGCAAAATGCCCTGACTGACATAGCTGTTTGGTCAGAGAAGTGGGAGATGGAAATTTCGCCAGAAAAGACATTTATATTGGGTTTGGAAAGAATCATCCCAAAGTTGACTTTCACATAAATGGGGTCAGGATCTCCTGGACCGAATCTGTTCGTGGGTGTAGCGTACGATACAAAGTTCGATTACAGCGAGTACATCTGTCGCTCGGTCACAAAGGCCAAAATGAGAGCGAACTTCATTTTGAAGGCATTCAAATCCCGTTACCCGCTCTTGCTTTTCAAACTCTTCGTAATCTACGTTAGGCCTCTGCTAGAATACTGTCCTCAGCTGTGGTCGCCTTCTAGAATGGGTTTAATTCAAGAAATCGAGGGTGTCCAGAGAGATTTTGCAAGGCGTTGCTTCTTTCGTAAAGAACTTGCTGAGCTATCCTATGAATCCCGCCTAGAGAAGCTTGGCGCCCAAACGCTCGAATTTCGCCGACAAGTGGCAGACATGTCTTTTATGTTTAAATTGACTACTGATGAGGTGGATCTCCAGCTTCTTGACTTGTTCAGATCCTTGCCTCACCCGACGACCACCCGTGGCAATCCGTTCAAAGTTCTTGTAGACACACCCAATAGTGAATCCTATGAAAATTCGTTTCTTTTTAGGGTGGCTATTCCATGGAACAACTTAGATTGAAATTACTGAGATTTAGGAAGTCGGCAACGTTTCAGTTCCACTGTGGCAGGTTCCTGTTTGGTAGGAGAGACGCTGAATGAAATCGAGATCTACGCCTATGATGGGATATGACGTGTTACATATTGTTTTCACCTTGACTGAGTAGCTTCCGAAAAAAAACGTTATGTTCATGGATTATCCTTTTTTTCTTGATGGGCTGTATGATCTGGTGTTGGAGATGTGCTAAGATATCCTATTCGTATTTACTGAAATTATGATGCTCGCCAAATCGCAAAAAGTGCTAACTCTGCATAAATTCTGGTCTGTCAATCCTCGATGTAGGGTATTTGCAGCCATAGCTTTATCTCTGATTTTTCCCCCTCAAGATCCATGATCCTTTCAACGGCCAGTTTTTCTTGTGAAGATGTCCCAGAACGCTAGATCTAGTTCTATCAATTGCTCAAAAGATGTTCCAACCGCGATTTCTATTTTAATTTCCATTCACGCCGATGTCGGACCCACTCCTCTCTCATCACTTTCATCTGCTCCGCTGTGCATCCATGTCACGAATGAGATAATCGTGCTACTTCCCGTTTCACGTCAGTCCGCCATGACCGCTTCCTGGCCGGTGGACAGCTTATACTGTGGCCATCCCTGAGTCTGTGCCATGAGTTCGTATTCAGATCAAAGAGGTGCTTTTGCACCCGCTCGTGAATGGCCCTTTGTCAGTTGCGCTGGATTTCAGCTAGGTTATCCTACAGACGGAGAACCACTGGTCGAAATATGGTCACTCCCCTCCTTGGGCTGGACTGATGTAGACGAAATGAAACAACTAATGCTCTCATTAAGGCAGTTTCTATTCAGCAGGGTAGAAAAATTTTTTTGTTTGCCCAAGCTAATGCATTTGGTTGATCCCACAAACTGCTGGCCGCTGCGGATCTGAACCTTATGCTATTTCTTTCCTAAATTATGGCCACAGATGTCCTATGAGCTCATAATCAAAAGTTCAGGCCATTCAGACACTAAAGGCACTTTTTTTGGAAGGTGCGGAATGTAGTTTGTTTGTTTAAATTTTTTTTAGTCAATCTGAATGTATACTAATTGCTTCTTTGTTTCTGTTCGTCGTTTGTGATTGACCAATAAATAAATAAAATAAACAGAATTTCAACAAATTCCAAATGCGAAAGAAAAGAAGATGGCGAAATTGCTAATGTTTGATTCCAGAGATCTGGAGAGAACCTCCACCTTTCCGTATTTCAGAGTCCTAAACAACCTTCACCTCTCGGGCCGCTGTCTCAACCCCAACAAACTGACGTTTTAGGGAGAAACGCTGATAACTGCTTCCACAGTAAAGCTTCCTAAATATGGAGGGCAGAAGCGGCGCCAGAAGGTGGTTTTGCGGATGTATATCCCTTTTGGAATGGCCACCTTATCCAAGTATCCTCACCTTGAAAGATTGAGCCAAAAACTATCGAACCGTAAATTGTTCTCCTATCACAGGGTTGCCCTGCTTAGCTTGCTTTGAAGTGTGTTCGGTGAAGCAATGATTGCCTATGTTTTCGCATTCAAATGTTGGGCAAAACGTGCCATAGGTTTAGTACTTGATTAAACTAAGAGTTTACATATTGCCTGTCAAAGTTGTTTCTCACACACGTATGTATGTATACAGAAAGCTTATTTCAGTACTGCTCAAAACAGTGTTATTTAGAAATCCAACCCTTCGAAATAGGAAACACCTCATCACAGAAGTTCTGAGAGGTTCCCACATCGAATGAGGACTGGGTTTTGTGTGGGCTTGATAGTTATAATCAGTTACGAATTACGATTTACGATTTACGATTTACGAACTACGAGGAATTCGAAAAAAATTACGAAGTTTCAAAATTCAGTTACGCACAGCCCTGGTGCTGGGCCATCCCCGTCATCGGTACTGCTTGTGGATTCCTCAAAGGAAGTGTTCACGATAGAAACGGTGTTCGAGTTTTCACCGGAAATTGAATATACCGGAGTGCATTGCAGCAATAATGGCGAAAGAACGACTAAGAACTAGCCGTAAACAGTTCTGTACGGCTCTAAAGCTAAGTTGTGCCATGCCCGCCCCGCCAACTCACTCAACGGCCAACAAGAAAATGGGCGGGTGGAGAATAGCGCATAAAAGCTTGAGAGTCGTATAGGGCCGTCTACTGGTTGTTTTTAGCCGTTTTTTTCGCCATTTTTGTTGCAATGGCGCCCGGCACATTTGATTTCCGGTGAGTACTCGGACTCCGTTTTCATCGTTAACACTGCCTTCAACAAGTCACCAACGGTGGGGATGGCAAAGCACTTTTGTTTTGAAGGGGAGGGCAAACAGAGGGTCGTGAAAATACGGGTAGTGCAAAATTTTCTACGCATGTAGCGGCATTGTGTGTCGTTTCCGACGCTTCAGAATGCGTAGGCATTGTGCTGTAAGGGTTCGATTGCCGTTGTTATCTCAACCACGGTTAGGAGCGCGTAGCCCGCCTTCAAGAAAACTGTACGAAATTGGAACGAAACTTCTAGAAGAAACGAGCTTGAATACTTCTATGAGTGGTGAATTGTAATCTCCTCTGTATTTGATAATCCTTTGACAATGCCAGAACAGTAAGCAACAATATCGAACTTACTGATTTGGATAGTACACTTTTTCAAATTTCGTATTTCTTATTTTAACAACCTCGTATTTTTGGAAGGCTAAGAGAGCGTCAATACCAGCGAGAAGCGACGGTCATTGTCAGCTATGGTATGCCAAAAAATGATCTATCAATTAAAGACAGGAGCGACAAGTGTCGTCGGTAGCGATTCTCGCTAGGAGCTACAATCGGCTGCAGCGACAATCACTTGCAACGTGTAACTCGTGCATACGCACTCGGCAAACTCTTCTGATCAATCATGGAGTGCTGTCGTGGGTGTAGCTATTTTTGCCACGTTAGCCACCGCTGCTAGCAACAATAGTCGCTCCCGCGGCAAATCTGAAAATCATTATTCATGATACAACGGGTTAGCGTGAGTGTATGGTGCGTCGCTTGTCGCTAACTATAAACGGTCTACCACGTGATAAGAGCGCTAGAAAATGCACGTACCATGCGAGGCGATTCAAGTATCGTTCGCAAGCGAGCCTCCACATGGTTAGCGACTGCGCATATATTGGCTGATCTCTCCATTCCTTCTACTCTCTTCTGAGACTCCTCCTTCTTCAGTTCCTAAATACATAAAAGAATTCGATTTGCAAAGCGTTTGTGAGCAACCTTCTCCAACAGCTGACGTACCTATACATCAACGGCGAGAGAGGGCTGAGCTCGGGGCCTACTAATCGATTTCAACGACACTGTTGCTGTATTAGATGACTTAATATAGCAGAATCCGTCAGATGGAAATCCAGCAAGGATGTTTTTTTAATTCCTCAGACCCTTTACTTTTTCACATTTCTATAACTATTGACTGTCTCACATGGCCTCAATTACCTAAAAATATAAGCTCCACTCTAAGCGAAACCCAATAGATCCCTTCGCGTGCAGCGCGTTGAGTGTGAGCTCGTCAGGCAAGAAACAGAGAGGAGATGAAGTGAGCGGCGTATGTGTATACCACACGCATGCGATAGAATCAGTTGAATTTCACTTTGAAAAAAAAAAGAGAGAAGCGCATTGCTCATGAAGATCTCACAGAGTGGCAGTGGTGCCGCTGTCACCTTTATCTTGTATGTACAGTCTAACCAACTGTTTTGATTCCCCCTTGACGGTGCGGTTTACGCCCACGACTGACGACTGTGCACCCTCATTTAAACCACGTCAAATTTCCCTTCTGCTTTCATGGCTGTCAACGTTTCGTGATATTTTTCTTCGATTGCTGTTGCTCACGAGTAGAAATCCAAAGGAATCCGCTAAGAAATGAGAAACAAAGTCTTGATAGTAGAGCTGGTTCTGTCCATAAAACTTATCTCTCAAAAATATGCTGCCTATTTCGGAGGGAAATTCCGGCCCGCAGCTGCAGGCAAGCGCTGCTGCATCACAGAGCTCGACGATAATCGTGCCCAAAAAAATCAATTCCATGGTCCCAGCACGGTTATCTTAGAGCAATGCGCTGCTGAAAGCGGATGGTGATGGTCGAAACGCTTCCAAATCGCAAAAGAGGCCGGGGAAATGGGGGAGGAGCAGAGCGCGTGATTGGACGCAATCGTGTTTCGTCCAATAAGGCACTGCGCTCCTCCCTCGTTTCCACCGCCTCTTCTACGGTTGGAAAAGTTCACAACGAACTGGAATTTCACTGCGATATGGACAGTACATCACCTCATATCAGTGGAAACAAAAGAGAAATACGGCGCCTTTGATGCTAAATAGAACTTTGAAACTGCTTTCCTTCTGTAAAAGGGTTAGGATTTGGCGTATTAGTGTTTCGCGATAATCTGGCTGGAGTCGCACATATTTGTCCTGCCAATCTTAAAGGCAGTGTCCAGGGTAAAAATCGTGAAAAGGTTCACGGCATATCGCAACAACAGTGCCCAAAAATGTCTAACAAGAGCTCCAAGTGGTCCTAAACGACCTTAAACTTCCATTAGGCCGCACTCTTCGTCCACTCTACTCACTGTCACTGATGAGACCAAACAACTGAAAAATCAACTCTAATGGAAAAATAAATGCTCAAAGGGGGTAAATTTGTTCAAGCCGGGGATTATGGGGGAATTGTTATGATCATGATCATCAAGTATTTTTTGAAGTCGATTTTTCGCTTGTTTGCTTTGATCGGTGGCCGTTGGGTGGAGGAGGTGGGGCGTGCGCCCTACGTAGGAGTTTAAAGGCAGTGGTCGCGATCAAATATGTTTGTCGTCTTTTTCTCTCCAAATCCTTTCCTGGGTCTCGAGTAGTAGGACCTATAAGAAAAAATCGCGAAAAAACCACTGTTTTGGGCCGAATTTGAAACCTGAATTTTCTTGTCTTTTGATGGTGGACGAGCCCTCTCCACATCATCGGCATCGATGACCTCTTATATCAAGAACATCAGCTGGCTTGAAATAGAATGTCAATCAATGAACCTTCAGATTTATGTACACATCTAGTCAAAAACATTGACTGGAGAGCTTTCTTTCATTGCTCAACTGTTTTATTCGTTAAATTTGCATTTATTTCGTCCTCTGAATGTCGATGATTTTTGACTGCTCGGCATGAGACTGCGATCTGTTTCGTCATCGCTGTGCACGTGTGCACGAACTAAGCTTCTTTGGGCCCTAGAAACTCTGTTGTAGACCGTTTTCCCGCGCTACCTTCATAGTTTTTCAGCTGTTTTGATCTAAGCTGATTTTTGTAGTTTTTCGATAACGTTTTTCATCGTGCCCACTGCCTTTAAAGGCAGTGGTCGCGATCCATCTTGTCGTCTTTTTCTCTTCAAATCCTTTCCTGGGTCTCGAGTAGTAGGACCTATAAGAAAAAATCGCGAAAAAACCACCGTTTTGGACCAAATTTGAAACCTGAACTTTCTTGTCTTTTGATGGTGGACGAGCCCTCTCCACATCATCAGCATCGATGACCTCTTATATCAAGAACATCAGCTAGCTTGAAATTGAATGTCAATCAATGAACCTTCGAATTTATGTACACATCTAGTCAAAGACATTGACTGGAGTGCTTTCTTTCATTGCTCAACTGGTTTTATTAGGCTAGTTCGCATTTATTTCCTCCTCTGAATGTCGATGATGTTTGACTGCTCGGCATGAGACTGCGATCTGTTTCGTCATCGCTGTGCACGTGTGCACGAACTAGCTTCTTTGGGCCCTAGAAACTCTAATTGTAGACCGTTTTTCACCGCGCTACCTTCATAGTTTTTCAGCTGTTTTTGATCTAAGCGGATTTTTGTAGTTTTTTCGATAACGTTTTTCATCGTGACCACTGCCTTTAAGGCCGTATAGGGCTTACTCGGACCATTTTTTGTCGTCTTTCCGATCTTGTTGATGCAATGAGCCTCTGACTTCCCGATTTCCGAGGATATGACGGTTTCTATTATAGGCACTGCCTTTTATGGTCCACTCGTTCGTTTCTCAGCGTTTTTCCTTTACATCTTTCTCGATAAGTTTATGAACGAACTTTGAGTACAGCCACGTGATAATTATTAGTAGGCGACTGAAATTTCACCTCGGGGTTCAAGAAGCAGAAAGCTCATCGGCTAACTCCCGAAAAAATACCAGCAAGGATTCATTGAAACAAAACTCGAGATCGATGTGCCGACATATGTAGATCAATGTCTACAACGCTGGAAATTCTGGAATGAGCGCCACATATGAGTTACGAAATAAAATCGTCAGTCAACGCATGTGGCCCAACGCGTGGCCTAAAATTACTGCACGTTGGAATCAGAACTGGAAATAACCGTTGCTTCGAATATCAACTGTTCTGCTTTTCGGTTGCAGTGGGCGGCGCGGGGCGGAGCCGGTTGCGCTCAGTGCGTGTGAGGCAGATCAGGCATGCCCAGCATCCTTGTGTAAGAACCTTTTTAGCTCCGTCGTGCCTACTCAAATGTAAGGTTTAACTCTGCCATCAACTGTCGTAATACAATCATAGCCGGCTATTAGATCTGAGAACGACCAATTTTCTTCGAGTGGATTTACATTTTAAGGTCTCACCGTTGTGCTTCTTAAGAGAAGAAGAAGGACAATCTTAATGCAGATAGTATTTGGAGCATGGACCATGATGGAAGGGCCAGAGTCAAATGTTAACTTCCTATCTGACACGACGCGCATTTTTACCACTGTGTTGGTATGTACTTTGACCACACCCAATTGTTTCCATTATCCATCACTTATTGATCCACACAGTTTTTCTTTGTGAGCTTGTTATCCATACACAATAACGTTTCAAGTACTATTAATAAATTAGTAATACAGTGATTCCGAGTTTGTCGCTCCATGTGGTGCCACTGGAGCGCGGAACTCACTAGTGTACTCTGCGCTGTACAGGTGCACTCTGCGTTTATCCATTTCGCGCTGTCCTTCGCAGAAAGCCCACCTACCACTCCTATCCGTGCTCACCATACATAGTTGCCATCGGGAACCAACGAAAACTAGGACGTTGTTGAAGGAGGAACGAGCACAGTAGCCTCCCCAAATATGCGAGGGTTGCCCACGAATTCTGCGCAGGCTGATTCAAGAAGATGGTATCGGATGGAAATGACGATCTTCAAGAAGTAGTCACAGCTGACCAGGTTCGCATTAGTGATGAGTAGACGCAGCTGCGTTCAACCATCATGTCTGCCCGCGCCGGCCAAGATACGAGATGGGCAAGATCGGAGTAGAAGGCAGGTTGCGCGCTCATTCTGAAAGAATGTCCGTGTACATCAAACGGTGTAGGGATCGATAATCTGACAATAAGAAGTACAGATCGTGTCGGTACGGATCGTACTGATACTTTGATGTGCTTTGTCGCAAACTCGGTGCACACATGCTATAACATATGGTTTCCGCTTTCGATTTAGTCTGACGCATGGACCGGGCGGCTGCCCGTACGGGGTTGGCGGCCTCGCTGGAGAATGGAGTTTTGATTAGCACGGTGGTGATCTACCATCGCAGCCCCGTCCATTCATCAGACTAAAATTATTGCGTGAACTCAATGTGCAGCGAGTTTGCGCCTAACCACAATGAAGAACGCTAAGTATAACGGCAGGGAAAGTGGGAAAACGAAGGAATGAGACTATTGATCGAATGATTACGATCCAAAAGGCTGAGTGTGGTTTCCTCATTAAAGGCAGTGTTCACGATAAATTATGGGTGTTTAGGTTCTTACAGATTTGTATAGGTCAAGGTCTTACTGTTACAGCAGCGTCAGAAGGATCTGCTAAAAAGACGAAAAAGCACTTTTTCCGCCCATGCAGGATCTCTCGTGTGACGTACCGTTTTTGAGAATGTGAGGATTGACCGGTGTGAAGGAATGAAGTCTTTCCATGTGATAACGTGATAATAGCTTATCGACTGACTTATCGAAGCCATTTCTTTTCATGACCGGGTGTTCAAGCTTCTTCAGCAAGGATTGTTGTGCGAGGCGGGGTCCCCGGATAAGGGTGGAGTCTCCGAATTTTGGGGGTGAATCTTTTGAGCACTTCTAAACGAATTTTTCGCGTTTTTTCTTCGCCACTGGCTCACCGTCCAATACACCATTAGAGCTCTGCAAAGGAAGCGGCGGACTTTTTCATCGTGGATACTGCCTTTAAATAAAACTGACAACATTGATATACCATTGCTAAAGCGTAGGGACGCGATGTCCGCCGTGCAGAATTGTTTTTCAGCCTGCGTAGGAGAAAATTTGGCTCTGATCAGAATGGTATCTTCAGAGATGTACAGCATCTCTACAAACGGAGTCATTACCCCTCAAAGATTGGGGATTTGAACGGCGAAAATTTCGCACACGAGTTTAATCTGACTTTTTTTCGTCATCGCACTGGAGCAGACCACAATATATTGAAAAGCGGAAGAATATTGATTTTGATTGAAATCCATCGCGCGTGTCGTTCGTAATAAACTGAGAGAGGCGGGACAATTCCGTGAGATATTTCGTTAAGTCTAGAAATAGAAATTTTTTTCGAAGCCTACGGCTGAGGAAAGCAGTCATCAGCTGAGCCGATTCCTTATGAGACAGTAAACAATTCGGCCACTCGTCTGCGTTATATCCACTGATCTTCCAATGTGGTAACGCACACGAAATGTGCAAGCTGTGACAGCCTAAATCGTAAAAAGTTTGATTTGATTGATTTGATTTATTACACGGTAGGACCGTGTGATAGACAAACAACAAAACGAAACACCTAAACGGCAACTGAAAAAGACTAAAGATGGAGGACAATAATAGAGCAAATCGATAAACTGACTACGAGGCAACACCGGCACCATGAAGGGATGAGATCTTATAAACTTCGCTCCTGGGACAACACATAACTGTCGAGCGCCTTTTTGAATTCAGTGAACTTCCCAACTACCAAACCTGACTGAAGTAATTTATTGAATTCAGACCCCGCCATATTGGCAAAAAAGTGCTGTCTTACATTCCGCCTGGCCCCAATGAGGCCCAATTTCACCGGTGCTCCCCTAGTGGTTGATGGTTTAAGGTTGAACAGCCGGCTAGCCTTAATACCAGCCCTCCCATGAATGATCTTATACATTTTTATCATATCGAACCTTCTTCTTCTGTGCTGTAGGGTGGTTAGGCCCAAATTAGCGTTTCTGGTGACATGACACACGTTGCGATTAGTCTGAAACCATTATGTCCTGAAGAAAACTCTACGTGTGAAAGTATTCTGGACTTTCTCCAGCGCATCGATAGGTCCCTTTTTGTATGGATCGAATACCACCGCGCCATACACCATAAGTGGACGTATTTACGTTTTATACACCTCAGTCAGGAAGTTTGCATTGGTAGTTGAAAGTGCTCCAAACGCGCTGTGCATCATCCTGTTAGCCATGGACGCGACCTGGAGGCAGTGATCATTGAAACTAAGATCATCCTTGATAAGGAAACCAAGGTCATTAATCTCGCTGACCTCGCTCAACTGCATACCGTCAATGGTACAGAAGATATTAACTCGCCTCTTACCAAGCTTCATCACTTCAGTCTTTTCACTGGAAAGCGGCAATTTCCATTCAATTGACCATTTGACTACATCATTTAGAGCTTTTTACAAATACTCCGAAACTTCCATTGTCAAAATAGGTTTATACAACTCAAAGTCATCAGCGAATGCAGAACAGCCGACGTTGTTCAAGGATATAATCGAGGGAAGTTCATAGGTATAAATGTTGAAGAGAATTGGTGAAAGTACTCCACCCTAGGGAACACCACAAAGAACTGCCATGGGAGAGGAGAACGTACTGTTAGGCGGGACTCTGAACGTTCTGCCCGTTAGAAAAGCATGAATCCAAGCCACTATACGCGGATGTATACCCACTATTTCCAGTTTCTTTACTAATTTACGATGGGAAACTCTGTCAAACGCATTGGAAAATCGAGGTAAATAACACCCACACCATCATCCTTGTCCAGCGCACGAGTCCAGTTTTGAAGTGACTGCAGCATCGCCGAAATTGTGGATTTACCCTTTTGGAAACCATGCTGGTGCTCCGAGATGATGGAGTGCTCCTCCAGATAAGCCATAATTCTTTTCTTTAATACTTTTTCAAAAAGTCTTGCAAAAATTGATGTGATATTGATAGGCCGGTAATTGTTGGGATCAGAAAATGGCTTCTTCTTTGGTATAGGAGTAACAATGGATGTATGCCATCTACTCGGAACATCTCCACGCATAAAACTCAGGATGAAAATGTATGCAAGCGGGCTAACTATGATATCAATCACCTTTTAATGAAACAATATGGTATGTGATCCGGCGTGTCAGAAAACGAATTAGGCCATTTGGCTAGTAGCTCCGACAATTCCCCCGGATGAAACCATACAGAGTCAGGCATAACAGGAAAAAGAGAAGGACTAACACTCTCATCCAAGTCAATATTCATCGAAGTCAGTATCCTTAAGGAATTATTTCTCAAACATATTTGTCAGAAGTAAACCATTTGGCCGTCTTCCACTGCACTGGAACCATCCTCTCTCAAAAGACATCCAACCTAAGACTTATTTTTGAGTCTCGAATTAAGTAATCTGTACAATGAGTATTTAGTTTAAGACTCGATAACTTTCCTTTCCTTGTTACTGTTATACTTCTTCAAAGGCTTTTCAAATATTGCCGCAACTCTTTTGTATTCGCACCAATCCTCAGCCCTGTTACTACTATTTGCCATGTTCCAGGCTTGAGATTTCCTGTGAGAGAGATTTTCCAAGTGCTCAGGGAGGTATGCCTTCTTCGTAGACACCAGACTAATCGGTACAAATAAATCAATGGTGTGGTCAAGGAAGGAAAGAAAGTGTTCGTGTTTAGCTTCCACAGTATCCACGGTACTCAGTGAGCCGTACCAATCCACACTACCCAGGTATTCATTTATACACGCGAAATTCGCTTTACTGTATACTCTATTGTATATTTTCCTATCAGAGGCCTCGATACGCACGCTTACCTCGAAAAATATAGAAGCATGGTTAGTAGTGTCCAATGGGGCCAGAGTGCCCACTTCTACAATCAACCCGTCCTCATTGGACAGTAACAGCTCCAAAATGTTGGTACCTCGTGTAGCCATAATGTTGTTCTGGATGAGATTATGCGAAGCGCACATATCTAGGAATAGCTCACTACTCAGGTTTGTAGCCGTAGGAACAAGCTGCGCCCATGATATATCTGGTAAATTGAAATAGCCCGTAATAATAAAAGGCTGACTACAAGAAAACAAATCACCTAAGGTTTTAATAAAAGTTTCAAAAGAGTCAGCAGAGCGTGAGGGCGCCCTGTAAGCAATAACTATTCTCAGCGTCCTATTACTAACAACAATGTCAGCACAAAGTAGTTCGTAACTTCAAAACAAGAATCCTCGTACACTAACCTTTGACAAAGAGACTTATTCAACAAAAAAGCCACTCCCCCGCCCTTCTTTCACATATAAGCAGAGCAAACTGAGAACATAAACCACAAAATAACGAAGCATCAGTGACGTGAGGCGTCAACCACGTTTCAGACAGTGCTATAATGCCAGAATCAAATTGTTGAATGTATCCTATAAGACTATTTATATTTTTAGGAAGGGAACGTATGTTCGAATAGAGACATTTGAGATGGTTATCCGCAGTCCGGGGATTTACAAGTTTAAATTAACACTCGAAAGACCGGAGGCAACGCTATCGCTGACGTGCTGACTGGGAATACAGTTAGAACTCGTACTAGGCTCTTGGGAAGAAACTAGGTTGTTACTGATATTGATACAATTAACCCTGACAGAAGCATTACCGTTTACACCAGGAGTACTGACATTAACAGGAGTGATTACACCAAGATTGACAGCCGGAGAATCCACTATAACAGGGTTAGTACGACCAACGGAAGAACTTACATTCGCACCCGCAAGATTCACATTGACGATGACAGAACTGTGACGAGCTCTTCGCTCAGTACCTCGCCGCTCACGTTCCTCCCGAGGGAGGAAGGCTCTGATGAAAAGGCCATTGGTGAACGGGAAACGTTTAAGCTGAGGAGCGCGCCTCAGTACTGTCTTCGCAATGCTCGATGCAGGCAAGATCACTTTGAGCAACATATTATGAGAAGAGAAATCGCGGCCCATACGATGTATCGATGCAGGCAAGCAATCAATAGACAGGAAATTCAATATATCAAAGACACATAAATGGTCATTAATGGCTCTATCACGCGGGCATTTGCTACAATTCTCTGGAACTCCTATGATCACGACTAAGCGACTACGTTCAATCTCTCTGATCTCTCTAAAGTCATTCGACTTCTCCAACCCTACAGAAGGAGATTACGACACAACTGAACCAGGAACAGCACTAGCACAAGGAACATCACTGATATTATCCGGAACATTCTGACTACTAAGGGCTTCCTTCAATGTAGCATTCCACCTATCGTTCACCTGGCTTAGCTCCGTATTAGCCCTAACCATATCTCGGGCCATCTCGGCTAACTCACAGTTTTTCTTACATAATGACTCAACCTGACTCCTTTCGTTCAGGAGATAAGCGATAATCGTCCAAAGATGAATCGGCAGCGATTCGTCGTCCACCAGCGCCTTCGCGGCTTTCCCAAAGTCCACTATAGGCGACAGCTCTTCCACCAGGTTTTTGGATCTTGCTTCCATGAAGTGTCGGAGGGCAAACCGGAGTTTCGCTCGTCATCAGGGCACAACCAATAGAAAAATAGGCCTGATGCGGTGGCACAGAAGAAAAAAATTCACACTCGGCCACAAGAGTGCTCGCCTGTTGTTGAAGTGACGTCGGTGCCCAGATTGAACCAGTTACCATAGACGATATAACAACGCAACCAATGCAGACCACGCCAACAATACCAGACGCAGATTACCACAGACGCTGCTTATGCCAACGATGCCATTTATCATATACCATATACCTCAAACTTGGGTAATTAAAAGTAATTAAAGGTGAAAGTTGTGAAAAGGTTCATGATTAATGAAGAGGTTGCTAGAGAATAGAAAACTCGATAACGAAAATGGGATTCTAGTTGGGTAACACCACGAATTATAGAAAATTGGGGGATCCTATCAGTTGCCGACGTTTCCTGCTATACCTAAACTAAAACTTTAGCAAACGAGACTTACCTAACAGACATAGCATTTAACGATTAGAAAACTGTTAAAAAATGCCTAAAAAAGTAAAAAAAAATGTAGAAAAAAGGTTGCGTCGGAACTGTTCCGGCCACTATACTTCGGCGACTCGACAACATTTTCGAATAATGAGTTTTCGGCGAACTCAATTTTTAAGAATTTCGAATAATCGAGTTTGCGATTAACTCGATTTTTCAGGATTTCGAATAATCAATTTTTGGCTAACTCGATTTTTCAAAATTTCGAATAATCGAGTTTTCGACTAATTCGATTTTTCAAAATTTCGAATAATCGAGTTTTCGACTCATTCGATTTTTCAAAATTTCGAATAACTAACTCATTTTTTTGCAAATTTCGACAATTGCATTTCTAAAGCACCTTGTTTCGACTATTTGACTCGAATCACATTTTTCTTTTTTCTCGAACCCGGAGCGTGCCGTGTTCTAACATCGACGTTTCCGCGATGCCTTATAGCGGAACCGAGCCCCGAACTCTCGCGGGACGATCGCAGATTCTGTCAGCCTCACCCCTTATCGTACTGCTTCCTATCATCCATGCCGTCTCGGTGTTTTACCCGAACGAGTGTTGCCTATCAGATCAACCCAAAGCGTTAAGGTATTTGCCCGTGTCCTATTTTGCGCCGCTCGACAAATTTGCACAGCATGAGAGCGCTGGACCGGGGGAAACGATCACGCTAGCATCATGGTATGACCACGGGAATCATCACGGGTGGGTCGATCGGGTAACTTTCGCGGAACGGAGGCGGATCGCGGGACAAGGGGGAGACGAGCGCGGCACAATCGCGGATCGCGGTACAGGCGCGAAAGATGCTCTCACAAGGGAACTATTGTTAGTTGCTCTGGCCATTCCGGTTGATGTGTACTTTTCCAAAACCGTTTCTGACGTGAATCCAAGTGCGCTTTTTGAGACTGGCTAAAACCGCTCTGTAAAAAGTTGTAGGCGTTTTTCGTCAGAGTTGCGCACCTATTGTAAGTTCCAAAACGCGCTTTAGTCTTTGGAAAATCTGGAATGGGACCTCATATAAGGTGCTCAGCTCCCAAAACAACCCACTGTTCGCAGTTCAGGTGAGAGCACATTTCTCGAACTTTGACCAGAGTGACAGCGTTTTCCACTTGTACGTATTTTGCGCTGAGCGATTATTTATATGATATAGAAGGCTCTGAAAGCGTTTAAGAAAGTGTTTTAGATTTGACCTTAAATCTTCCCAGGTCGGTTATTTGGGGCGAATCTGGGGTTTACTTGTCGATTTTCAGAAGCCAACGACTTGCTTCTTTCAAAGCTTCGCAGCATGGGAAAACTTCGAAGACAGAACGCGACTTCTGAGATTTGCGAATTTCTGCGATAGTTGTGGCTCATATTGTTTTTCGAAGAGTGCTTTAGAGTGTTTAACACGAACCCAAGGTCCAGTTGACGAATTCTGACAGATTACGATAGATTACGGCGGGTATACGGCAATTTAGTCAGAGTCTTAGATTTGACTCAGAATTTGTTCCTGGGGCTTACTCGGGGAGCTGAATACGACTTTGATAATCATTTATCGGATTTCGAATTATTGTGGTGCGCGCGAAGCGCGCACCTGACTTGCAAAAGGATTGCTTCTGCGCAAACCCCTCGTTACAGAATCTCGGTTTGGAAGGTAGTTCCGAACTTGGCATTTTCACAAAATGTAGAGCAGTAAAGGTTCTTAAAACTGCCCCAATTTCAGAAAAATCCGCTTTGTGGTTCTCGAGATATGGAAAAATTTGTGAATTTTAAAATGTGTGTGTGTGTGTGTGTGTGTGTTTGTGTGTGTGCGTGTGTGTGTGTGTGTGTGTGTGTGTGTGTGTATGTGTGTGTGTGTGTGTGCGTTGTGCGTGTGTGTGTGCGTTGTGCGTGTGTGTGTGTATGTGTGTGTGTGTGTGTGTGTGTGTGTGTGTGTGTGTGTGTGTGTGTGTGTGTGTGTGTGTGTGTGTGTGTGTGTGTGTGTGTGTGTGTGTGTGTGTTTGTGTGTGTGTGTGTGTGTGTGTGTGTGTGTGTGTGTGAGTCCGGTGACAGTTTTGAATGATAAGAAACATGGTTGGCCAATTGAGAGAAATGGAGTGGTATTGTGATAAGAATGAATTGATTGCAAGCGTTGGGGTAGGTCTGCTTCTCGTCCATCAGGAACCATATGCACACCGTTTATTGCGGGGCGCAACTAGAAGTGCGCGAAGCTTCGGGAACGTGTGCGGAACCCAGCTATTAGTGCGCCAAGCGCCGGGGAACGTGTGCAGGACCCAAGTAGAAGTGCGCCAAGCGACGAGCAACGTATGCGGGATCCAACTAGAACTGTGCTGATCGCCGGGGAACGTGTGCGAGACCCAACTAGAAGTGCGCCAAGCGCCGAAGAACGCGTGCAGGACACATCTAGAAGTGCGCCAAGCGACGGGAAACGTGTGCGGGACTCAAACAGAAGTGCGCCAAGCGCTGGGGAATGTGTGCAGGACCCAAGTAGAAGTGCGCCAAGCGCCGGGAAACGTGTACAGGACCCAAGTGGAAGTGCGGAAAGCGCTGGGCAACGTATGCGGGACCCAAACAGAAGTGCGCCAAGCGACGGGAAGGTGGGCGGGACCCAAATTTAAGTGCGCCAAGCGCCGGGGAACGTGTGCAGAACCCAAGTAGAAGTGCGCCAAGCGCCGAGGAACGTGTGCCGAACCCAAGTAGAAGTACGCCAAGCGACGGGAGACGTGTGCGGGACCCAAACAGAAGTCCGCCAAGCGCCGGGGAACGTGTGCAGGACCCAAGTGGAAGTGCGCCAAGCGCCGGGCAACGTATGCGGGACCCAACTAGAACTGTGCTGAGCGCCGGGGAACGTGCGCGGTGCTCAACTGGAAGTCTGCCAAACCCCAGAGAACGTGTGCGGGACCCAACCAAATGTGCGCCAAGCGCCGGGGAACGTGTTCGCGACCCAACAAATAGTGTGCCAAGCGACGGGGAACGTGTGCGGGACCCCAAATAAAAAGCGCCGAGCGCCGGAGAAAGTGTGCGGGACCCAGCTGGGAGCGCTCCAAGCGCCGGGCATAGTGGGCGGGATCTAACTGGGAGCACGCCACGCGCCGAAGAACGTGTGCGGGACCCAGCTTCGGGTACGCCAAGCGCCTAGGAAAGTGTGCGGGACCCAACTGGAAGTGCGCCAAGCGCCGGGAAAGTGTGTGAGACTCGACTTAAAAAGCGCCAAGCGCCGGGGAAAGAAGGCGGGACCCAACTGCGAGTATGCCAAGCGTTACGGATCGTGTGTTCGACCCAACCGGGAGGACCGGCAAGGGAGTGAAAATCGAAAACGCGGTTGTGATTCAACCGTTCATCTAGTCGTTATTGGGTTTGGAAACCATGAAAAAGGGTGTGAGCTGTGGTGGGGCTAGAAGGGGTGGACAAGTGTTTTGCAAGAGGGGTCTACTACACAACTGCATGAACATTTGAAAGGTCATATCTGAGGGTGTAATGTGCCTTTAAAAGGAAACCTTTGCTAAAATAAAGTGAAATTATCTGACTGTTTTGCTTTGCTACGGATTAGTATGATTTGGAAATGAAACATTTGTGATAAACTCGCTAAAAGAAGTGAAATGTCTTATGCTACTGATTTGGCATGGGAATAAACTCGAAAGAAGCGCTAAAAACCGTTGATTTGGCTGTGCACTTGTTCACTAAACAGCAAAAATTGAGTGTGAGATTGAAAAACCAAATCACGCACATCTCTTCTGGAATCAACCTAACGCTTGCAGTTTAGGTTAACAAATCTCAGGTCCTTGCAAAATTATGTAATGTCTCCCACCTCAATCATTCAGAAATATTGATTTTCAAGATTTACTAAATTATTTGACGCAGTCGCTTCCGATTGACTATCAATTAATGAAAGTGGAAATAACATCACGTAGTGTGTCTATGCGAATGTTGTCAACTAAGAGAATTGCAGTCACACGAATAAATGTGTGTGCTTAGTAAGATGTGCGTGATTTGGTTTTTCAATGTCACACTCAATTTTTGTTGTTTAGTGAACAAGTGCACAGCCAAATCAACGATGAATCATTTCACTGAGTTTTTAGCGCTTCTTTCGAGTTTATTCCCATGCCAAATCAGTAGCATAAGACATTTCACTTCTTTTAGCGAGTTTATCACAAATGTTTCATTTCCAAATCATACTAATCCGTAGCAAAGCAAAACAGATAATTAAGGTTAATTTTTCCTCCTAAATAGCATGATGGAATCACAAGATGTGTGAGAATGGTGTATTTTGGAATGGATTGAGGAAAGACATGCGCCAAGATATAAACGATTCGATCGCATCTGAAGCCAATAGAAAGGTTCGAAAGCTTTCTCCCAATAAACGTTTTCCAGACGTCTCCTACCCAGAAAAACGAAAACAAGCTATTTGTACTACAAATGTAAGTTACTTGAATGTCTCAAGTAACTTAAAATTATATTACATGTTATGTACAGTTATGTTACATGCAACTTACATTTATAAATTCCCCATGGGTGGCCATCACGCGACGCAGGCGACACGCGATGCAGAGGACGCATCCATGCGCGCCCTGGAAGACACGCTAAGCGGAAAATGCTTGCTGGGCCTTCTCTGCTAGTGTGGGATGGAGTACTTCAAACTTGGGTAACTGAACCGACAGCAACGCCTGTCCTGAGCCTGACCCCGAGAGTGCGTCGCGTACTCCTCTTAGTGATGCCTTCTTAGCTAATTTAAGTTACGTGCGACTTATTATGTGCCATTTAACTTACATGTAACATATCGGAGGCGCACCACTCGAAGTATTCAGTCGATTTGCATGGAACCTAAATGACCTGAGATATGCAAGTCGCAGGCAACTTGCATTGGCTTAGATATGTTACATGTAACTTGTTCTCGGCCTTTTATGTTACAAGTAACTTTCTTTCATTTTTCTGAGTATAAGTCTCCGCGAAAAGGGACAGTGAGGCGACGCAAAGTGTCATTTTATTTCAGTACAGGCAGTAGCATAGCAGCAACCAATGACCACTACCTCATTCACCGTCCTGTTGCCCACAAATCACCGTGCCTTGACAGCCTGCATCAATGCTGGGTATCCACTGTTTAATTAAGCACGAAAATTAATCAATGCGCCAAGTTGATAGGGATAACGAGCTCTGAACAATAAAGGCAACCATCAGGAGGTGAAACTGCTAAGGATGAGCCTCTTGAATAAGTTGCAGCTAAAAGGAATCGCTTATATTCCGCAGTCGCTCAAACAATTGTACCTACTGTAGTATTGACAGTGAAGTAACGTCAACAGTCTACCCGGGCTCTTTCGAGTTGTAGTCTGAATGTACTCCGTTTTGTGAGTGAAGCCGTCTGTGTGAAAAGGTTCGCAGATCTAAGATGCGTATCCTACGGTCCCGAAAACGTTAGCGAACTGTAATGAATTCAAGGTTTAAAGAATACCGCGCATGCATCCAACGTCTTTTGAAGTATTATCTAGTTCCGCAATTGCGTTAAGTCCGCAAAGTCTCATTATCACAATCTTAGAAGCGGAGCGGTTGTTTTGAGAATGGTTCTAGTTCAATTTTTTAAGAACAACCGCATTGCTTCTACGATTGTGATAATGAGGACTGAACGCGATTGCGGAACTGAACTATACATAGCTCAGGAAATCAACTATGATGCAGTGGCGAAGAACTACCTGTTACGCGAATTAGCCCCAACCAGAAATCTTTTAAGATCTGGAGTCACCAGTAACACTGTATTTTTGGTGTTGGTTTGCCTCATTTGGCATGATCACGCAACGGAAATGACATATTTGTAGATTTTTTTGTTACATATCTTGAAAGTCTGAAGCGCGGAATCGTTTCCTTTCACTAATTTGTCTTCGCCCGCAACAAAAGGACACGCAGAAAGGGCGTGAGCGCGTTTAAACGCTCACTTCGCCTTTTATGAAACCTTTTTCTCTAACAGATGGGAGCGTTTTGTTGGGCCCTTTCGCTATACTTTTTAGCTATGGGCCAAACCAACACCGAGGCACAAAAGGAAGCGGTATTTTGTGCGTACGTTGCCTTTCATAGTCTACAGCATCGTCAACATAAAGCAACGATTCTGTAAATGATTTTTTGGGTATAGGAAAAATAACCTGTGCTGGGCTGCCTGATCATATATTATCGGTGAGGGTGTTTCGCTAACAAGTGGGCAGAGTTGTCCGATTCGGCGCCTGAAAATTCCTGAAACGCGGTCATTTTGACTCTTTTTTAACTTTTACAAGCGTTCACGTTAGCGTTCTGTCAGACTAATTACGAACATAATGTCGTTCTGGGTCCGCATTTGCAGACTACGGCATGCGACACGTCATACTCGTGCTAAATAACTCTCGCCCTGGTGCGAGCCTGCCGCTATCTGCCGCCAACCTACCGCGATGTTACTCTCTGCCGGGGACTCGCCGCAAACCTACCTCGTATCTGCCGTGACCCCATTTAAACTGTGTTCATGATCATGACGTAACGTGGTTATCACGTGAACAGCCGGTACTAAAGGCGCCTCATATCACTCGACTCCTAATTCGGCATTATGATGCCGGCCCTGGAAGGTGACTAGAAGTCACTCTCCGGAAGCCAGCAAATTTTTGATCGCTGAGGGGAAAGGATATATCCTCACGGCTGGGGGGGGGGGCGAGGTTTCGCCGGGGTTCGCAGAGAGGTTGGTTCCTCACCGCAGACCACGACAAAGACTACGCCCCTGTAGCGGACTAAAGCGGGGCTTTTCCTGCCGTGTACCGCGCCACCCACGCACTCCGGAGGCCGTACCGACTAGATCTTGTTGGAACACTTATGCTGAGAATCGCCGCGGAGCCTGATAGGCTACGAATCGGCAGGTTCGCGGGAGGTTCGCATCGAGGTTTCTCAGAGATGATGCAACGCCCGTAGTTCGCAATTGCAAACCGGAATTAGGTACCGAGAACGATAGGAATTCTGTCCTTGCTACCCAGAAGTTACGCGGACAACTGATTCGGACTTGCTGATTTTTCAATCCATGGGAACGAGTTATGGAATGGGTGATAAGGGAAAGAGAAATACGGGTAAGACGGGAAGAGAAATACGGTCTATTTAGGTGTCAAATACTGAACGTAACTTTATATGTAGTATGTAAAACGGTGGATAGCAGGTAGTTTTAGGAGTAGAAGGCGCGTTTTTTTTGGGTAACAAGCAGGCCTTCAATGGCAAAAAGTGCCTACTGTGGGTGGTAATACGAAGCGGTTTTCAGAGTGGCATCGCTTCAACCTGCGCCGGGACCACTGAGATCGCCTAATAACAGGTCCTTCTTTTTACTATTATCATGACGCCTTTTGTGAACATGGCACTGCATGAAGCGTATAGTAAGTCTGCGCTGGACACTTAATTCTGCTAACTTTTTCCCTTCTATACTTCTAGCTAAATCTGCAGGTCAGGAAGCAACAAACTCCAGAAACAGCTTTCTATCTTCAATTGAAAGAAAAAGAAAGAAAACACTCAATTTCTTGTTTGACCATAGGAATTTCATTTTTAGTGGTTATTGCTATTATTTGCTGGGTACAATTTACGGTTTGCGATTTACGATTTACGGTGGTTTTATCGTAATTACGTTTTACGATTTACAAAATGTGGAATTTCATTTACGCACACCCCTGGTACGGAGAAGGAGAGTGGGCCGAGAGTCAGAGGAGGCTGCGCGAGAGAGTACAGTTCGAATACTCGAATTTCTTCGTCGCTGTTTGAAACTTTCAACTTCGCTTTCCATCGGCATCTTGCTTCACTTTGTTTCACTAGTGTTCAAATTGAACCTAAATTTCAGACTTTGCCTGGAGTGTTCAAGACTTCCACGGGACAGTTCTTTAAATTATTTGTTCGGTCGAGGTTTCCTGGAAGTAAGGTACTCGAACTATTCCTCTACTTGAAATCTCACGCTCAATGCTCATGCACATTGGTAACACAATGGAAAAAATATCTGCTGGTCTTTGAAATTCTCAGATTTTTTGTTGAATTTTCGAAAACTTCTTTTTGAAATAATCGTGAATTAGAATGGCTATAGAAATTTTTTAAATTATGGCGTTATCGTAGACTTTTATCTCAGTTCAACTTACTGATGCTTTGAGGATTGTTTCTGTACGGGCAATGGAAAGACGTCTCCAGCTTTTCGATCTGGTTTGATTCTATATATTTTTAGAATGAACATGGAAAAAAAATCCAAAGTTTTAATCACTTCCTGTTTTTTGAAACTGGACCCGAAAGCTAAATTTGGAGCCTCATCTCCTTTTCATGACGGGACGAAATCCTGGTTCGCATTTGAGTACAGCCTCTGTTCAAGCACGATTACCTTCGAGCGATGATCACCAGATGTCCACAAATGTGGCACGGAACCGCGTCCCAATAAAGAATTTGTTTGGAACGATTTTGATTGAATTTCTTCTGCTGGAACTATTTGAAAATGTTCAGTAAATTTTGGCGAGTTAAGGTTGCATTATATTCATGTTTGCTGCCTTCTACGCAATCGAAACAGCATTATGATTTCGAAAATTTCTTGTTAAGGCGAGGCTAACATCGGCGTGGATCGGGAAGAAACTTTGCGTTCACTGTTGAAGGTTAGCGCAAACTCGGCGCACCCGTGCTATAGCATATGGCACCAACTTTGCGCCAACCTTCAACAGTGAACGCAAAGTCTCCACGATCCATGCCGACGTTATGTCGAAGCGAAAACTAACTCATTTTTTCTAACTATTGCATTTATTTTTCGATCACCACTTTGTGAATTCTTTGTAATTCATATACATATGTAGTTGTTATAGGTTGAATAGTTGCTCTTTTTATGATGCCATGCAATTGGCTGATGTTCGAAATTATAAAGTCGTTTGTGTGAATGTAATACAAAGTGCATTTGGTTGACGCCAGGAGGCAACCTGCAGGTCGGCGCACTAGTCATACCGCAGAAGATCTACCCGATTTCCAGGTGTCATGCCAAAGATCTTCAGGTGACATGGACACCATGCTACCTTGAGGTTTCAGGCATGTCACTCAGCGGTCGTGACGATGTGGTGTCACATGACTCCGGCGCTCGTCCTGTATGTCATCTTCAGGTGAAAATCACGAGTCCCAGAGATAAAAGATGTGCGATGAGGCTAGAGTCGATCCTGGAATCACCTTCGCCCAAAAGAGGTCAGAATGACTGCGGACCGTAGGAAGCGAAAACGCCCAGATGGAGGCAGTGATGCGGCGGCTCAAATCGGTGGATGAGCCAGCCGTCAGATTTGATGAGTCCGAAACTCCCGTGAAGAGGCGTTATTGGAACAAAACCAGAAGAGGTGCAATTGATCTGATCGTAATAGGCGAGATACCGCGCTCGCTAACATGGTGTCTGATGGATAATCAAGAGCAGCTTCTGTTTTACGGAAACGAGACTACAAAACTATTCTGGTGAGATCTACCTTTGAATCAGTAATAGTTAATAGCAAAGTCGAGTGAATATGTCGATTCACGGGCTGATCGTTCTAGTCAATTATACACATTACTCGAAGAAGTAAGTGGAGGCCATGCCATCCCGCTGGTAGTTCGCATTCATGGGGAGTATAACGCAATGGGATATCATAATAATCGAATTTCATTGAGGCTATCACATAGCTGATTTGATGCGATTAATATTTAATTAAAATATTCCATAATCGTTCAATATAAATAACATAATACATAAAGCTACATATTTGTATTGCATACGTCTTGCGAAGTTATCAGTATTGGTATTTAAGATTTATGTAGCATTCAACAAGTTAAGAGGAAGGTAAATAATATTTTGATTCTGGTTATTATTATAATTATGAATCTATCTATTCATTTTTATTACTTGTTGGCGAGTAAGAATACATCACAGCGAGAGGAATTCCAATTTCAATACTATTCCAGCTTGTACACCCTCGTTGAGAGAGATGTTGGAATACTGTCGGATTGAACTCACTTTGGCTGAGGGAGATATGTATACCATTTGTGCTTCATGGTACCCTAGAAATGCGGTATATTCTCACCCACGAAGAGGATAGACAGAGAAGCGTGTTGGCTGAGATGAACACTACATTGAACCCTCACACGCCCGCTGCCCACTCAAGAAGGTGCTGCGACGCTAGCTGTTACTGGACTGTGTCCTAGTTTGTGGGTCCCAAGGGCAAATATACATGTGCAGATGGAAACCTACCAATGTTACAAAGGATGACATTCTCGTTACGAATTATTGAAAACGCGATAGTTTTCAGCAAAACCTGAGTGGATTATGCTCAGGTTTGAATGAAACTGTTCCAGTCACTGTCGCATCCAACCACACGTTTGTTGTCGATTGCCTTCTTTCCAATGTTCAGTGTTTGTTGTATTATAGCTTTCTTGCACCATCTGTTTGCCGCCTTGGCCATTTATGTGTTTTTTCGGGGTACTAACACTAAAGTGAATGATCTCTCCGATAACGACAGTATATTTATGGACCACTATTTATTTATGAATCGGAATCTTTCTGCTCACGTAGAACTGTTGTGAGTCTTCGCAAAATTAGGGAAACATTTTTCTCCGTGCTGTACATTGAGACTGCACGTGTTTCTCGAAAGTATTGGTCTTTGAGGATATGCATTGTTATGCCTGATTCTTCTCTATTCCATCTCAAAGGCACTCTTTACGATGAACTTCATTGTTGAGTTTTTCACGATTGCGTCTGAGTTAGTTTGCGATAGCTTTCAGAAGCAGACTGGAGTTTAGCGAATAGAGCCAAACGTCTTCCCAGAAGAGAAAACGGCACAGAAGAATGTTCCACTGGCCTGGTTATGCCGCTTGAGTGCCAGTTGTTGTAAATAGCATCGATACGGATATCACTGGCCCTTTTCGATCTGCGATCATCACCGGGAATTTTTTAAATGAATTTGCGGAATAGGGTCTCGCAATAGTTGCTGAAGTATCTGGAAATCGCCAGGCAGAATACTGGAAAACCCATTGTCTCCTTCAAAACAAAGCCATTGCTGATGAAAACTATCAGAGCGCGGCGGTGCTCAAATCATGTTGGTGTTTATGACAACAGCACAAACTCAAATGGCACAACCGGGCTACTTAAACACTCTTCTAAGTAATTTTCTGCCTTTGAGAGAACATTAGGCCACGCTCCTCAGACGATATTTTGCTTTTTAAGGCTACATAGCATAAATGTTCTTTGGTGGAAAGCTCCAAAACGGTGTTTATCGTGAACCTGGCTTTTAATTGGGCCATGTCTCAGTTAATATATGTAATATGTAATACCATAATTGCAATGATACTGACTGCTTCAACTTATTCGAATACTTCTATTCGATATGCGTTTACAATATTTGTCAAATCAGTTTATTTGAAAAAAAGATAGCATATTCATTCAGAGAGGGGGAAATAGTCGTTTCCTACTATAATGATCAGACATCAAAGTAATTTCCCAAAAAATGGGTAACACTACTATGACATGGAGATTTATTGAATGCGCTTAAAGGCAGTGGTCACGATGAAAAACGTTATCAAAAAAACTACAAAAATCAGCTTAGGTCAAAAACAGCTCAAAAACTATGAAGGTAGCGCGGTGAAAAACGGGCTAGAATTAGAGTTATTAAGACCCTAAATTTCCAGTTCGTGCACACGTGCACAGAAAGATCACAGTCTCATGCCAAGCATTCAAAAATCATCGACACCCAGAGGAAGAAATAAATGCAAATTTACCTAATAAAACAGTTGAACATTGAAAGCAAGCACTTCAACCAATGTTTTTGACTAGATTTGTACATAAATCCGAAGGTTCATTGATTGAAAAAAAAATTTCAAGCCAGCTGATGTTCTTGGTACTAGAGATCATCGATGCCGATGATGTGGGGTGGACTCGTCCACCATCAAAAGACAAGAAGGTTCAGACTTCGAATTCGGCCCAGAACTGCTATTTTTTCGCGATTTTTTCTTATAAGTTGTACTACTCTATACCTAGAAAAGGGTTTAGAGAGGAAAAGAAGACGAGCATATTTGAGCGCGACCACTGCCTTTAATAAGAAATCGTCTAGGCATCTTGTTCTTGTGGAGAGAACCCTGCTAGAACGACTGCAGAAATTTTAATCGTTTTCCGTATAATATGGATATAGATAGAAAATGGCAATTAGTGGAAAACATTAAGTCCGAATTTTAATCGTTTGTTGGCAGCGGAGAAACTGTCGGCATCCCAATCTTTGCCTATGAGTGCAGAACAGTGGATCAGCTGAATCATGAACCTTATTCGCATTAGCAAGAAAAAATATTACGTAAGACACTCACAGACTCGGATTCACCCGTCACTGTTACATAACAAGATGGAAAATATCGCGAAAATTGAATCTTCATCTGAAACGAGCGCAACCAGTTAAAAAAACTGCTACGGACGGCCTAGAAGAATTTTCTGACCTTGAGAAACCTGCTTCGGCAGAATATTTGTATTGAGATACAGTGTGTGAAATGTTCCAACGGCTTATTACTGAAGAGCTTTTGACAACTTACTCGAAGACCTCACACACAGTCAGCACGGATCGCACTGATTTTTTGCGTTCCCTATCGAAGGTTAGCGTAGACTCGGTGCCATATATTGTAGCATACGTGAACCGAGTTTTCGCCGCCCTTCAATAGGGAATGCAAAGTATCAGTGCAATGCCGACTCTATCAGATAATGAGAGTTTGTTGCGGAGATGGAAATGGCAGCGTACGCGCAAGCACGCAATCAACTTGAGTAATTTGCGCTCCAAAATATGTAGAAGTGAGACTATGTGGCTGTGGAGGGGATGTAGCGCTTCCGCTTCGCTGCCGGCTGAGATCGAAATGAAGAGCCGTTTTCAATACCGCCGACTATGTGTATGTTGTTATCAGTCTACGGCAGGCGGACTTTGCCCGCAACCCTATCCCCTCCACTGAACCACGACACTCATGCTCCAGACAAGGTGGTGTTGATACAGTCTTTGTGGGAATCTACCGCAATCCACGATAGTTCCACGATCGTCACCTTGCGTTCCCTCATCCGCGTCCGAACCGCGATACCCATCTGGTGCTGGTACCGTGATGAATGCGCGATCAGCAAAAGTACCGCGTCGTTCATTGCTCGATCCGCCCGGTGAATATCTTGCTTTGGTTGCGTGATGATACTGCCACTCGTTCAACCCTCGCGATGAAGTGGTTCTCAAAAAAAAATGAATGCGTTGTCATGTTTAGTGGGAACAGCTGGAGGTGAAGACCACATGATGGTGAGCTCTATCGGCCAAAAGAGGCAGGATAGAGCAGTTAGGGCTCTGGGATCCAGAAGCAGCTTCCCTCTTAGCCGAAGATTTTTGCCCGGCGCCGTCTCATGAACGTGTTGTGCCACCGCGGACGCCGTATCTTCAGCAGCGTTCGTCTGTTTTCGTGATGATTGCACATACGGAATCCTCGGGGTTCTTAGAGAATTTGAGGTGACCAAAGTAGGCACTACATTCAGAATGGTCACTCGTGACGAGGTGTCCAAATCAATTATGATTCCGCCCATACGTAAGACTGACTCCCGCTCCAGGTTCGCCATAAGGGGTCTGCAGAGTTGCATCGATCGGCAACTGGTCCCGAGCGTGAGCCTTGACGCGGCGACAAGAATGTCTTGAAATATTATCGTCGCGGCGTCGGTTGCCGCTCGCTGGCAGTGATGTAGGGCCGTCGCGGCGTCAATACACTCTGCGGTGCCCTCTCGTCGTCCTACACGCTGCGTCGGTCGCCATCGTCGCTGAAGGTAATCGATATTACATCACCCAGTACTGTTCGTCGCTGCGAGCAACGCCGCAACTTCAACTCTGCTGACCCCTATAGTGGAACGTTGTCAATGCTGATGGACGCTATTTCTACATGAAAGCGTGTAGTCCCTACGCTTTATCACCAGTGCGCTTCAGCTGTGACGGATGACGACGGAAGGGATTGACCTGTTGCCTTCAAGTGCTGCCGCGCTTCAGGTGTTCACTGATCTACCACAGAGCCCAGCAATATGGCGGAAAGATGCATGGCCTAACCCGTCACTGGTCTTCTATGAAAAGGTGAAGTTTGGATCTCAGAAAGAATTACAAAGAATCATTGGCGGAACGCTAGAACATGCCAAAAAACATGGATTGAAGGAAACCAAGCAACGTGCACGGTAAATGGCAAAGCAGGGCGTGAAGCCTCAAAAAGCTTGTATTTGAACCACATGCAACTTGTAGAAACATTCCCGAGTAGAGAAGTCGAATGCGCAGGAAACCTCAATAGATTCTTTTGCGCCGAGTCGAACATCTGCTGCCGGATGAGATCAATCGCAAGACTTGGGATCTCACAACTCCCTTTGGTCAAAGTAAAGCGGCCATTTCGAATAGAATGTACTTTTCTAGAAACAATTTTAGACATAGAGTCCGAATATGCAGCTGCCTAGGGTCACTCTCAAAGAAGTTATGAGCGTTTTTTAAGCTTCAGAAAACGGTAGCGGTACACAACAGGCATTTTTAGGGTGTTTTGAAAACTGTTCTTGCATTTTGCTCAAGACTTGCATGTATGGGTAATCAAAACTTGTATGTAGGGTATTAACGAATGTCGGGTTCGCTTGTGAAAATTCTGAAGTTTACTGCAGGCTCCGGTAGGTAAAACGCCATTGAGGGGCGAAACCTGCCTTAATAATTCTAGAATCGACAAACGGACATCAATTTCGTATTCAGCGCTCTGAATAACCGCAGCATAGGAATTTGAGCCATATCTGAGACTTTGACCAGGCTACCGTAAACCCACCGTAATCGCTGCCAGAAATCAATAAACGGACCTAAGATTCGTGTCAAGCACTCCAAATAACCCCCAGAAAAACAATTTGAGCCACGTTTTTCGTAGGTCCCGAAAATCATCGAAAGTCGCGTTTTGCCTAAGCCCACCGGGGGAAATTTTGGGGGCGAAAACATTCCCACGATGGGGAGTTTCGAGCGCACTCAAAGGCAGTGTTCACGATAAAAATAGTTTTTCTGTTCTCCCGCCTATCTTGAAAACGGCCCCATGCTGATTCCAATGATATCACTGAAATCGTACAAGACCTTCTGGGAACGGATTTATGGTCCCTCAAAAATTGAGCTAAGGAAACATGGTGGACGAGCTGTCCGAGGCTTGTAACTTCCGTCTTTTGCAGCCGATGTATGCCAGCTGACATGAGTAAAGAGAGAAGTTGAGAATGAAGGGAAGAACGGGGCCATGATTATAAATCATCGCTCAACTCACGATCTCGAGCATTCATTAGTTCACGTCGGTGGGCGTGTTTTGCGCTTTTGGGGTTTGCCTTGCGCTCGAAGTGGCAACTTCGGGCTCTTTTGGAGCTTTTCCTGGCTCGTTTGCGTGCGTTCTTTCGACGTCAGCGTTACAGTGTGCCCCTCCACTACCCATTCCTAGTGGAAACTGAAACACATTTTCTATCGTGAATACTGCCTTTAAGCTACAAGCTACACAGCTACAAAATTTGAGCAGTTTCAAGTCGAAAATATTGGAGAACCCCGCCAACGGGCCGCGACAACTTTGCCCCCAAATACAAAGCCTTCCAGATTAAACGTTCGAATGCGGTCATTCGCTGTTTTAATGCTTTCAACGCGGTGTGCGTTCTAGCAAAGGCTGCAAAAGTATAACGGCTTCGCTATCTGTAACTCGTTCACTTTAACCCGAAATATGTCGATCGATAGCCATACAACTTTCGTTTTCCCGCGCGCGGATTCTTCCGTAGTACCACAAAAACGCTTCTCGATGAGTAGGTGTATTACTTGCTAATTCACCTCTGAGATGGCGTGTTAAAGGCAGTGTTCACGATGAAGAGTCGTTCATCTGTTTTTCGCCTATCTTGAAAACGGTCCCATGCCGATTTCAATGATGTCCCTGGAATCGTACAAGATCCTCTGGAAACGGAAATAAGGCCCCTCAAAGTTCAGCAAGGGAAACATTGTGGACGAGTTGTGCACGGCTTGTTTTTCCCGTTTTTTGCAGCCGATGTGAGTGAGCTGACCTGAGTAAAGAGAGAAGTTGAGAATAAAGGGAAGAACGGGGCTTTTGATCGTTAACCATCGCCCGTCTGACCACGAATTCAGGGCAACGGTTATAGGACGTGGGCGGAGTGGCCCAATGGGTTGACTGGCCCACGAGATTTTCACCCACTTAGCGGCCGTTTTTCGTCGCACTTCCGTTCTTAGTCTTCTTAGAGGGACCCAAAGCTTACGTTTTAGGCAGAAAAGTGCAAATTTTTCCTCGTGAACACTGCCTTTAAGACTGGTTACGATATCATGAAACTCTGAAAAAAGGGGGGGGCACCGTGACGCTGCGAGAAAAATATGGGAGGATGGCCATTAAACGAGTGTTTTCGCGCCCGATCGCTAAGCACGGCTTCCTACTCGAGAGAGTCTGACGATACAGGAGTCACTGAAGTCTAAATATTACGTCTGACCAGTGCATCGTTGTTGAGATATCTATTGGTCCCTCTTCTTCTTGAATTAGATGTCTACCGTACTTTGATCCTGAGTGCAAGGCCGTGCCACTTCCGAGCACGCCCCCTTGTTCTCAAGCCAATATCCACTTCCGGTTATAGCAGGCTGAGCCACTTCCGGCCACGCCTCTTTGTACTGTCGTAGCCCTATATAAGGAAATGTGCTGTTCAGTGAAATAAATCATTATCTCGTCAATAAACCTTACTGGAAGCTCGGTCTACAACAGTGGCCATCAGGAACATCGACTACGCCGTATTCCTGACATGCCTGCGACTAATCCTATGGAGCCGTCTACATCTAACGGTTGTAATCCTCCCTGGCTGGCACAACTGCTTTTTTCTCAGTCACAGCAGTTGCAGCTTCTACAGCAGCAGAACCAGCAGATAGTCGCCCTAAAGGCAAAACTGGCGGAGAATAAGGAACCCTCCCCGTCCATCATCACCACTGCTCCCCTGCCTGTTCCTGGAAATGTGCTGTTCGGTGAACTAATTGGTTATCTAGTCAATAAACCCTACTGGAAGCTCGGTCTACAACAATCTTATGCATAATCAAAATGCGACTTGCTTTGCCTAAGAATGAGCAAGCGTGTTTTCTATACATATATGGGCTAAGCAGTTCTTAAGTATTACCCGATCTGATTCCGTCACTATGATTCCTTTAGAACCTGCGATGATGTTGAAAATAGCAACTCCTGAAACAGAAATTACTGTTGAAGCAGTACCTCGAAATAAGGAAGAATTCCGTATAGCCTTGGTATCTGTTTGAGAAATCACTTAGGATATTTTGAATTATTTGATCTATAGGATTGGTTGCTAGCGAACAACAGTTCCTAATAGGCCAGGGTAAGAAAACATTTTTCGGTTTCGATAACCTTCAGTAATAACTTACAGTCGACAGACAGGTAGTCATAGAATAATGAAAATTGCAACACATTTCTGAGGGGATAGTGCTGTTCTTTGCTTGTTGAAGTCGGATGTAAATGTAACTGACGTATGCAACGTGCGTGTGGTGTGGCAGTCGCGAAAGCATCTTTTGGACATGGAGATCAATAATCATGAGTATTACACGAATAGTGAGTAATATCCCAGTGAGTTGATCTATGTCATGAGAGGGCTTGCTCCAAAAATGTCTTCACAAGAGTCGCTCTACGCGCACGCTCACCGAGTGAGCGGACAGTTTCATTCGAAAAGACGTAAAATAGAGAACTGGTTGATTGCGAAACTATAGTTCTCAATAAAACCCCGACAATGGATATAACATTGGGTAGCCATAAAGCCAGGATCATGAATATCACCCATGTTTCACAAAAAGTTGAGGTTGAAGCCAGTTATCAAAAAAGAGCAAGAAGGGCGCCAAAACGCGTCCTCGCACGCTATCTGACCAAATCCTACTAGCGGCAGTGTATGTGTTGTGCATTTCCTCCTTCTCTAAAAATGTTTTCGACTTCTGGAGAAGTCTTATTTTTGCCTTAGATATGACGTTTTCGGAGAAATCCTACAAGTTTCATTTTTGTCTTAGATATGACGCTCTCGGAAAAATCCTACCATTTTTCGATAAAATCGCTGCCATCGCTTTGAGAACATCAGCCTCCAAAAACTCCCTTGTCGGACACAGTATCGGACGTCTTATGTTGTAGCACACGTCCACTATCACACCGTCGTATTTGGTTCCTCAATTAGAGTGTTACTGAATTGGACTAATAGTACTTCCGCTCTATTCTATAGGTAAGTCAAAGGCAGAATATACTTTCGTGATTGCGGTTGAGATAAGGACGTTATTGAGCGTAAGCGCTCTAGTACGGCTCCTACTAAATGCCCACGTCGTACGAAGTCATCATATTTGAGCCATCTTGAGCCGCCAAAGCAGCGAGTCTCCGTTCGCCGAACCTTCAATTCACCGCCCACGTTCGCCCACCAATAGAAACGCCCTCGAATAGATGGCTCAGACTTGGTCACTCTGGCTCACTTTTGACGCTTCGAGCAGCGTAAGTGCTCCAGTGCAGAAGATTTGATCCATTAGCTTCGTCCCCTACCAGTGCAAGGTCGAATAGTAATTTACATTTGCAAGATTTCGTTTCGTTTTCTACACCGTTTCGTTTCAGGTTTTTCGTCACTTCTTAATGCTAACAGCTCCGAACCTTCTAGACATGCCATAAAATTGACAGAATTCTGAGCGTATCGTGAATCTGTGCAATACGGGAAGCCGCGTCGCAGCAAGGAGCGCACGTGTAGATAGTCTGGGACGACCCCGTTATGGATAAAAACTATCAATATCGCTCATCGTGGATGACTCATGGCCAACATCCCTCCAATTCGTCTTTCTCATCTACCATTTTTTGTTCCTTCCTTTCCATTCCTTTCCTCGTTCTATTATTTGCTCAAATAGCGGATCTATATTTACCTATTTAGCTTTTGTCGCCAGCTTCTCCTCTTCGTCGCATCCCTTTTCCTCGAGTGTTTTTTGTTTCCAAAATTGTTAGTTTCTAGACTAGTTTAAATAGCAGGGATGGAAGATATCGACCAGTTTTATTCATAATGGGGTCACCCCACACGCTCGACTCGCGCGCTCCTAAGTGTGACTCTGTCTCCCACACTCAAGGGGTCAACGATATGTGCTGCGTTTATTCATTACCACCTCATCTGTCATCAGTGCTTCGAGCTCTGGTTCGTTTTTTTCCGGCGATTTTCACATCTTTATGCGTTGTAACTTACGGTCCAGACCACCTCAGGGTATTGATTTGATGCCACAAATCAATCCCTATTTCAAAAAAAAAAACTTGCTGACAATACTACAGTGTGTTTCATATTAATTGTTCCACCCTAAAATCTTCAAAATCCATGTGACGCAGAAGTTCTCAGACACTGCCACTGCTCCTACAGTGCGGTGCGAAATTATAGGTCTTCCCCAATTTTCGCATTCAAGAGACCATCCCCAGACTTCATAATGCGAGCACAGCACCAATGCATTCAGGAGTTCAAAACTCTTGTAGACAATGTTCCAGAACAATTGGTTCATTGCTTAGGAAGTACTACTTTTTATGGGAAAAAGTGCCCATCTTGAGCGTTGCAAAAGTGTAGGTCTATCTCAGTCTTCTTCACTTCCACGGACTTTCCCGTTTGAAGTTGGGTATAAGTTTGTCACTTGGTGACATAGAGGCATTATCTACCATTGTTCCGAGTGATGTCGAGGAGGGAGCTTTGTGCTTCTGAGCAAGCTCAGGTAAACGCCTTTTACGAAACTCGTATCCCCAACTGAAGGATCGCCTCACAACTGGGAGCATCGCACAAATGCATCAATGGATACTTCAAGAATCCGACAAAGTTCAAGAAGAAAAAGCACGCTGGGCGAACGAGGAGGCTTTCAAGGCACGAGGAGATGCATGGGATCCGAGATGCTCAACCTACGCGTGGTGGATCTGTGGAGTCGACTACCAAGATCAAGGAGACTCATCAGACGGGTATCAACAACTCCACGAGGAGTTTTTTTGTATGGGAGTGCGAATGGCTGGCTGCCGCACTACTTTGTATTCTACTGTTACGAGCCGGCATTGAGAAGAACCCAGGGCAACGCAGCGAGACTCCACGATATACCTGTTGTCATTGTGGACTATCGGCTCAACATGCAAGCGTCCAATGCGGTGGTTGCCTTCGCTGGGCACATCTCAAATGCGCGGGGTTAACCAGCTATAATGACTACACTGATGCTTATTGTTGTATTTCTTGCTCTAACTCCCCCCTAGTGTTCCTCTTCATAGTCTAGACATTTTTCAAATTAACATCAATGGCTTGCGTGCCAAACTAGCTGAACTCACATTGTACATTGAACGCTTTCTTCCAGATGTCATCCTCCTTCAGGAGACAAAACTTAGTGTATCATCTTCCTGGCTCCGCCTTCCTGGTTATACGTCTTACCACCTTCCCCGCACATCACATGGTGGTGGCGCGTCTACATTTGTGAAATCTTCCATACCCTCCCACCTCATTCCTATCCCTAATTATAATGATGTAGAATGTATAGGTGTTCATGTTGTATTGAAAAGTTGCCCTATAGATATCGTCAACGTTTATATTCCCCCCACCTACTCGTGTTCTAGTTCGTTTGATCCACTACTTTTTTGCATTCTGTGCACTCTGCCCTCCCATCGTCTTCTGTTGTCATGGCTGGCTATTTTAATGCTCATTCAACATCCTGGTTCTCCTCTCTAGATCCCGATGACAGAGGGGAACTACTTGAGCTTTTTGCTGAGCATTGTGACCTTGTTACCTTCAAAGAGGACGCCCCCACTCGCCTTCCACTCACGGGCAGGCCGTCCTCTCCGGATGTCACTTTTGTATCATCTTCTCTTGCTGTTTCCTGTGACTGGTCCACTGCTATAGCTATGGCCAGCGATCATGCACCCATATGTGCTTCATAGGATTTGTATCTTAATAGTCACCTGACACCTTTCATAGGCTCGCGTAGAAAGTTTTACACCAACTATCGTAAGGCTAACTGGGTCATGTTTAAGGAGGCGTTACTCAGACGGGTAGCCTACTATCTGCTTACCGGCTCCGTTCATGAGAAGGACAAGTTCATCGTTGATGCCATATGCAAAGCCTCCAGAATTGCAATTCTTACAGGGCGTGTGAGAACGTTTCACCATAATGTTCCCAAAGATGTTCGGGAGCAGATCGATTTACGGTACGAGAAGTGCCGAGCTGTTCCTGCAGATTCCAGCATTAAACTACTGCCTGATGAGATCACCAAAAGGCTGAATCATTACGAGCGGATGCGATGGATAGAGTTCACTGAATCCTTGAATTTCTCCACTGATGCTAAGAAGACCTGGAGCATTCTACAGACAGTGGTCGCAATCGAATATGGTCGTCATTTTTTTCTCTCTAAACTATACTTCAGACCGAATTATATTATTCGAAAATTATTCGAATGATTTTTCGAATTTCGAATCATTCAAAATTCGAAATTCGAAAATTTACGTTTTCGAATAATATTCGAAATTCGAATATTTCAAAAACCGGCTCTCGAATGTTATTCGAAATTCGAATATTTTAAAAACAGGCTCTCGAATAATATTCGAAATTCGAATATTTCAAAAACAGGCTCTCGAATAATAATCGAAATTCGAATATTTTAAAAACAGGCTCTCGAATAATATTTGAAATTCGAATATTTCAAAAACATGCTCTCGAATAATATTCGAAATTCGAATACTTGTGTAGGTTTTTTTCGAATTATTCGTCATTTCGAATAAATTGAGCGGACAACAATTCGTGGCTCAACCACATACATTGAGAAGTGGTCTTCTGAGGAGAGGACTGCTGTGTACTTAAAGGAGAGCTTGCGCGACAGTAGTCACCCCTAATTCTATTGGGTCCTCACACGAACTCTACAGTAATCGGGAATGTCGTTCCCTAATTTCGAAATTTCTGTCCTGCAGATGTTACTTGTTTTTGTGAACTTTTCGGTAGTATGCATTCGTTATGTGACATTGTTCTTTTAGAAATTACCGCTATGTTTCAGGATATATATTAAGTGCTGCTAACGGCAATCAGAAGGAAGAATCTGTTGCGATCCGCTCGTGGCCGGTGGAGCGAAATTCTTGGCCCAGAAGTCAATTTCAAGCACATTCGCGAAAACAGGAAGATATGTTGTTGTACCTAAGCTAGTGGTACCGAAGATGGTTGTACTGTTCCTTGTTGTGAGGCCCAACCTGCGTCCAGTGTGCGCCCAAACCTAGTTACTAAGCTCAGATATGCAATTCGCACTCGAAAAAGTGCGTTGGAACTCACCCGCGCCTCCACTTTCCATTTAGTGGCATCCGCGACTAAGCTCATTTTTGAAGCGTAGTCGATGCAGGATTATTGTGTGGTTCGAAATGCTCAATATTTAGGAGTAAATCGTGCACATTTCATGAGGATACTCTTTATATGGTTAGGTCCGCGGCTTGTTTCCTCGAGAAAAAACATTCAAATTGATGCCGCGGCGGTTTAAATAGCCAGCCGCTGGTGAGATTCAAACCGCCGCGGTTTAAATTTAAATGTTTTTTTAGAAAACATGCCACGGACCTAAATATACACTATATCTGACCTTAGTGCCTTTCCTCGAACCTGTCGAAACGGTTTAAGCTGCTTCCTCTTCACTTTCCCGGCCACGCTCTCTTGCTGCCTCTCTCCCACCTCCACACACTCGCCGGAAGAAATGAAATTAGTATGGCTCTGAAACGGAGGGGAGCGTGTTACTCGACTCGAATCTGGCACCGGAGATTTGAAAACGGACAGAAAACTAGTGCCCAACGCCCGTATTAGCACCTTTCGAAAAAAGTTTGGAGGAAACGATTAGTTCAACTACGCTGTTTCAACCCTGAGAATGGACTTCCAATCTTCCATTATAATTTCTTTCTTCCAAGCATCACCTAGAGTTATTGTGGATTGCTGAACACGAAAATGAGATTTTATTTAAGTTTTTTGGGTCTTAACGGTAGTTAACCCGTCGCTTGCCGTTCCGAAACAATGAAAACAAAAGTTATGATCATCTTGCGCCCCTAAAAGTTCCTCTAATGTGCGGTCAAAGCGCTTGTACCGTGAGCGTACTCAAGAACAATATTGTTTTATGACGGTCGATTACGGACGAAACACGCTATTCGAAACCAATTTTTGGTTTCAGAAAAATCAGAACTAAAACCGTGACCCTGTTGCACCACCACGTAAAATTTTCGACATGAACGCAAGCCAATTCCACAAACCCAGGGTCATCGTAGTGATGAATACAGTCTGTGGCGGAGACGGCTGATTCACTTTATGCCGGCAAATAGTACCGCTGTGCTGAGAATGTATTAAATCCTTCCCTGTATTCATACTCAGAATCAGGGTTAGGCGCATAGCTGTGGAGGACCTCTGTGGAGCTACGACCCTCTCCCCATGGTGGCCAATTTTTTCGGAAACGTTTGCGACTCCGTTCCAATTCTTCCGTTTTTGGGGCAGAATTTCAAGAATACCCACTAGAAATTGTCATTTTCGGGTCAAGTTCTTACTGCCCCTATCACCACTCATTGAGGAATTAGACATCTGCGCAGGGTTGAGCAGGCTGTTGCGCCAATTTTCGGCGGAGCTACGACCCCCTTGTTAACGAAAATTCTGGAAAAAAATTCCACGAGCCCCCCCCCGTCTCGAAAAATAGGCATTTAATTTGTATTCAGCACACCGAATAACTCGGGGCGACCACTACTACCTCATTTCAGCTAAAAAAAGTGGTTTCCCTTTTTTCTCCAAAAATTTTACGACCCCCCCCGAGTTTTCAATTTTTTCACAAATGTTCAAATTTTTACGACCCCGTTGGGCCGAGTCGCCGCCCAACCCTGCATCTGCGTCTGACCCTGTGTAGAACTTCAAGCAACCGCATTAGAAGAAGTTTGTACACCTATGTTTCCGATAAGCGGTGGTCAAGGTACCTGCCATCCGATCTCGCACCAGAAATTAAAGCAAGAAAATTAGGTGCTATGTGGCATGGGGGACTGTATCACACCTGATCAAGCCCATTTTTCCATTCCGCACCGACTCTCCTGATTTTGACAGGGGAGGGAAACTCCGGGTAGGTGCTCGAATTTAGTGCGGCACGGTGAAATGGGCGCGGCCAAGTGCATCGCGCCACAGTTGCCCCCTATAGCACCGAAAATCATAATGTCCAGCGTGGATGTAAAACGTTCTCGGAGGGGATGGAACTCCGGATTAGGCATAATTCTGACGTGGATGCGAGGTTTTTTTTTTGCGATCCCCATTATCAGACAACGCTGAGGTTCGAATGTGTTTATGGCCGAGGCCATACTTCCCTCGACGAGCAACAGTGCATATGAGACGTATAGACGATATAGATGATAAAAATTTTGTTGCGTCCCCGTAAGTATGGCCCCGGCCTGATGTGACAAAGTCCACGATTTGGCGTTGAATCCTTTGTTTCGTCTGTGATGGAACATCAGGAAAAAACTTACTTGACACTGTCGGTTACGGTATAAAGACTCTGTGACCAATTCTGAAAGGCGTTCTTGTGAGAAGTTCTGGACGATTACGGCGGAAAAAGTGCGTGAGAGAATGTGCTTATACTCCATTTTACTCTAAAACGGAAACACCAAGTCAGCTGATCAGTCAAACTTTGATTTTTCGATCGATGGAAGCGACCAGTTGTGCATGGCGCTGCTTAGGAGGATAGAATAACACAGGGTTTGGCGTTGAGACGAAGGGCGAATATGTTCACTATGGTGAAGTGCGAGTGTTCCAAAAAGGATACATTTTGGGGGGATGCAGCCTTCAAGATCATGCTCGTGAGCTCGACCCCTTGTCCACGCCCACTTTCCCGTTCCGCCGCGCAGTTACAACAGCAACCCGAGGTTTTTCCTCCAACAAAAATCGGGAGAGTCCTCCCGGCACGGAAAAATGGGCGTGGCCCAAAGCGATATACAAGTGCTCCCCCGCTGCGAAAGCATCCGATTTTGCCTCAAATAGCTACTTAAACACTTTCGCTACATTGGGGGTGGGGGGTCAGAGAAAATCATCAGAACTGCGGTTGAGCCATATTTGCGGGGGATGGTCCGGGCGGAACCGTCCTGTCTGACCCTGGCGCCACCCTCGTATTTTGAGCCATGGATAGGACACCTGGGATTTTTTTCTGTATTCTATCATGTGTGGAAAACGTACTCTGCTTTTCGCAAGAGAATGCCAACCCGTGGTTGAGCGAAATGTTGATAAGGGTGCGAAAACTTTGCCCTACGAAGTGAAAGCAAAACGTTGGCAAAGGAGACAGCGCTGTAAACAGGCAAACGAAAAAGAGTTGAAGGAGGTGTTCTGCTTTTCTTTCCTTTAGAATGATATTGTACATATACAATCCTATTTCTGAGCGGAATCAATTGAATGTGACGCGTGCGTTTGCGGAACTTGGAGAGAAAACGATCACATTGCTGACGAAAAACTGAGACAGCAGCGCACGCGTGCAAACGCACGTGGCAGTACGCTGTGAACTACATTTTGAAATAAAGTGTACGAGTCAAATTCGATTGATTTCTTTTAGACCCGTGAATGTGGCTCTGTCGCAGTTTGGGTGATTTTCTCAGACCCCCCCCCCTACTGGAGAGAAGAACTTATTCTCCAACCGGTTCGGGCACTCAAATCCTTCGTCGGACGCGGCGCGGTCGCGTAACTTTCGCATTGGGGCACCGTATTCCTAAGCTCCACTCGCCTCTTCATTCTTGTAGTGGTATTTAAGGTGCTCAAGATGGATTCAAGGCCCACTCATCAATATAGTTTGGAAGTCTAAGTGAGATAACGACAGCTAAGTAGTTCTATTTACTATATATGCTGTAAGATAAAGTAAGCTTTAAAACATCGAGAAGAGATTGAAATTACCTACTTTTCATTGCATCTGAAATTCATACCGCGTTTTTTCTGTTGGTCCATATCTCAATTGTCATTGCCCAGTTGGTTTCCTTACAAAGTTTAGACCCATCTCCGACACCCCTCCGCAGCTCAGGCACCACCTATACGGCACTACCCAGGCACCGAACCCTGGGTGGCGCCTTTGGTAGGAGTAGAGGTACAACTGCTCAGCTCCTTAAATAGCGAGATAATAGCTGCGTCGCGGTTTCTCAGAGATTCCATGCGTCTTCTTTCGTCTTTTTCCATTCTCAAAAGCGGTTGCGTCGCTTCCGCCGTGTATCGCGAGTGTGGATGGCCGTCTAGACTAATGATTTTCCCAATTAAAAACTTGCACTCTGTATGGTGTGGAGAAATTTTTGATAGTATCATTTCAGAAGAGCTATAGGAGCTGAGGCTCTGGCAGAAGCTGGAGTCTGGGATCAAAAGCTCCTCTTTCTTGGGGATTCAGTCAACTAGTGTTGGAAATTCTGAAGTTGAATTGTTTCAGCGCTTGAATCGTGTGAATTTTGACTTGAATTTGCATTTTAATTTCTCGTGTTTTCACTCCCTTTGCTATGGCCTCATCGGTGTTGTCATGGCTACACTTGCTTAGTCCCCAAGGCGTCGGTGTACTTCCGCCGCCGCGCCGAGCGGTGTCCTTCAACGGTGATTTCTGCACCCGTGTCCTTGTACTACCGTAATCCTCGCTTACCCACGGAGCGCGTTATTTTGTCGTGGAACGCTCGCGCGACATTCAGGACTAACTTAAAGCCGTAATCAGGCGCGGGGAATGCTTTTTTTCTCAAACAATCAGGTATTAAAACAAGATTCAGCTCGAATTCTAGGAAGAAATGTAATATTTGAAAGTATAGTGTGTTTCAGTTGCTCCACAAAATTTTCAACGTTTGGATAAGGTTTGTTGCTTGATCTCATGTTGGTCAACCGATCCTTAGCTTTTAGAAGTCCATCTCCGTGTGGATGAAGTGTTGAATTCTCGATCAACAATTAAGCCCAGATCAAGCCCAATTTCTTGGCGAGCTTCGAGAAAATATAAGAATGGTTTACGGTGACTATTCGAAGATTGCGGTAGCACAAGATCTCGTGCTCTAAAATCCGTTTTGAGGTGCGCCACCTACTAAGCAGGACTAAAAGGGGTATTGGAGCACGCTCTCCTGCGATCTTTTGCGACCTCCACTCTTTGAAACCAGCAAACTAGGCGAAAATCGTCCTGTTAAAAAACCAAACATTTCTCAAACCAAATCGAAGTTTGGAGGAAATAGATCTAATGTAAAGATGAGGCGAAACTTTGGTTGTTTCTGAGAACAGAACACAGAATGGAAGCGCCGCCCCTCGATTTTGGAGGAACATCACCACATGTGGGGTATTCGTAGCATTTCATGTGAGTGAGAAGCGTTCGGTGACGCGTTCAAAGTCGCGTCGGTGCGAAACTCGCCTGGCCGCTCCTCAGGCAAGGGGAGGGCGAGGTGTCGCCATGTTGTAGAATTGGCGTCACGCGACAAAAATGATTGAAAGCATTCAATGGTGCTGATCAAAAATTTTGGTTCCCTTCCGCTCAATATCACGTCGTTATCGTCGTTCAAGGACTTGGTGTCGACACTCAATGTCTCTTATGTTGCACCGTCAAGGAGGACTGTGTTGCGTCTCATCCAAGGAGAGGTCACCGAAATAAAAACGAAAATTCGAAAAAATACGAATACGAAAAATACGAATCGGAGCCTGGTTAGCGGAGCTGCTTACATAGCGGTGACTGCAGATGAATGGTCATCAAAGAACGCGTCTTGCGCATTGCTCGCCATTACGGGCCATATATTGGGGGAAGACTTTCTGGAGCGTAAGAACGTAGTACTAGATTGCGCTTCTTTGGATGGTGAAAGGTAAAATCTCGTGCTACATTATTCGATAGCAGCTATCAATCAACGAACGCAACCTTCAGGCACACAGCAAATGTCATCGCTGAGAAGATTGAAAGATGTATCAAAAACGTCGGTATACAGGCTTCTAAGATTTCTTATCTCGTTGCTGACAGCGCTCCGGTAATGCAGAAAGTAGCGAAGGGCATGAGCTTGAAATAGTACGTCTTTAAATAGTCAAAGCGTCTTCCTCGTACGACTGCACATATCTTGAAAACCTTTCTTTCAGTGCTCACTGTTGTGCGCATCTGATAAATCTCGCCGTTCGTGACGCTCTGGAAGATGCGTTTTGCGCAGGCGTGCTTGGGAAAGTGAAGCGGTTCGTGGGCTCCCTTAACCGCAGTGCTGTATTTAGAAGCAGTTTCAAAAAGTATGTGTCGATTTTTTCTAGTCGCCCATTCTTCTTTTACGCAGAATCGTTTCAGGTACATCAAACAGGATAACCTTCCGAACGTTATACCCGCTGCAGATGTTGTCACGAGATGGAGTTCTACCTATGCGATGATATGCGATGTTTTGAATGCTGTGAGGGAGCCTTGCATGTGAAGCTTCATAGGGTACACTCTGTGAATTTTGGTATTCAGATGTCTGCTGTGGAGAACATGGTGACGGAGATGGGCATGCCACCTTTCGAAGATGATGAGATTAGAGTGCTGAAGTCAGTGAGAAGTTTTCTGCAGCCATTCCAATTCATGACAAATCAGGCAACAAATTTCATAGTTAGGGTTTTCAAACTATTGCTAGCAGCTCAAAGTTTCCAGGTATGCTTCAAGAATGCAACAATTTCTATGTCCTTCCCGTGGGCAAAGCCCTCATAACTACTACTGAAGAGTGAGTCCTTGTTTGTCCGACGCCACAACATCAACAAATTTGTTTCACATTCAGAAAGCTTTTCGTAGCACGAAAGGAAGGGAAGGTATTTGGTGAGCGCCTTCTAGCGGAAACCAAGATGAGGTTTGAGGACTGCTTCCAAAATGCGGAACTGCGACTGGCAATGCTCTGCGACCCTTGTTTTGCTTTTTTGAGCTCTGTTCTGGGTGAACCCGAATGGAACGAAATTGTCGATGACTTCGTCTCTAAAATGTGAGTGGTTGTAAGCCGTTTTTAGATGTGAAATACCCGTTTTTGAACAGTTCCCCATTCGCAAAAAATATGACTAGCAGGTAAAAATAGACTGTATCCGCTTTCAGTGAGTTCTGTGGCAACGGAAGAAGGTTCTATGTTACCTCTGTCGAAACCGAAATGTTCCCGGGAGCTTAGAGGCTCTCCTGTCTGGAGTGTCCTGAAGAGGAGTAATCCAGGAAGCAGTACGGAAACTATCACTCGAAAGAAAGAGACAATCCAGGTGAGATGGGAAACAACTGCGCTATCATTAATGCTGCCACACACTTGTTATTTGTTTTTGATCTACCTCTTTTTAGCTCGGAGTGCACAAGTACTCAATTCTCTTGAGTACAGAGAGTGGCAGACCCGAATTCGAAAGCGATCCAGTCGTGTGGTGGCGAATCCGACACAAGGAGTTTCCCGCGATTTCCAGCTTGGCTGTGAAATTCCTCACAACTCCGCCGGAATCAGTCGATTGTGAACGTACATTCAGGTGCTTTTGAATCTGCTTGATTTCTTGCTTCGACTCTGACTTTGTTTGGTTAAGCACTGCTGGAGTCATACATGGCAACAAACGAAGGGGCAAGCTGACGTCAAGGAATACTCGCCTCCTCCTGATTGTGAAAGTCAAAAGGCGTTCGGAGATCAGCAGGTTGGCTGATATGAGTTTAAATGGATGTTTCTATCGCTCATGCAATAAACTGACTTTGTGCTTGCTTTAGAAGCAGCAAGGGATGGACAAAAGCAGAAGTCGAAAAATATGGTTTCCCCGAAAGGATGGAAGATGTTTAATCTTCAGAAGAAGATTCGATCTCACTCGAGGACAGCGATGAACTCGACGACGACTCAGACGCGTAGATGCAACGATCTCGACTACTTGTCGTATTTTTGATTTTGTGCAATACACTAGTTGTTTGTTTTAACAATATTGGCTGAAGACGAATAAAAATAGTGTTTTTATCTTAGTGTTTTTCTCTTAGCTCTTCTTTTCTTGGCGGGTGCTTGCTGATCCACTTCCTTATATGTTCAGTCGTTGTGTATGACAATTCGAATGTTATTCGGAAACCCCGAGAATCTGTCAAAAAAATTGCAATTTTTTCGAAAATTCGAAAAAAAAAATCGGTAATTCGAAATTCGAAAATTTGGATTTTCGAATATATTCGAAAATTCGGATTTTCGAATATATTCGAAAATTTGAAATTCGAAAATCTGGATTTTCGAATATAATCGAAAATTCGAAAATTTTTGTTTTCGAATAATATTCGAAATTCGAAAACTTTCGTTTTCGAATAATATTCGAAATTCGAAAATTTTCGTTTTTGAATAATATTCGAAAACCGAAAATTTTGACCATTTTGCCCAAGTATACTCTAAACCATTTTCTGGGTCTCGAGTAGTAGGACCCATAAGAAAAAATCGCGAAAAAACTACTGTTCTGGGCCAATTTTGAAGCCTCAACCTTCTTGTCTTTTGATGGTTTACGAGCCCACTCCACATCGGCGTCGATGACCTCTTATATCAAAAACATCAGCTGGCTTGAAATTGAATTTCAATCAATGAACCTTCGGATTCATGTACGCATCTAGTCAAAAACATTGACTGAACTGCTTTCTTTCATTGCTCAACTGTTTTTATTAGGTAAATTTGCATGTATTTCTTCTTCTGAATGTCGACGATTTTTGACTGCTCGGCATGAGACTGTGATCTTTTTGGCCGACGCTGTGCAAGTGCACACAAACTGGCTTCTTTGGGCCCTAGAAACTCTAATTCTAGCCCGTTTTTCACCGCGCTACCTTCATAATTTTTCAGCTGATTTCGATCTAAGCTGATTTTTAGAGTTTTTTTTCGATAACGTTTTTCATCGTGACCACTGCCTTAAAGCTGGGGAGAAACTGGCAATGGATGGCAACACGCTTGAGTTCCCTCTGGAGAAATTCGAGTCCGGCTTTGAAGGCACCGTACGCGCTGAAAATCACTCACCGTTTTTGAGTTTGAATCATTGGTAGGGCCCCCTGAGAACGTGGGTAGAGTTTCTCGGGTCACCGACGCATTATTGGGAAGATATGGATGATCGAATGCCTCGAATTCCACCAAAAGAGGCCGGCCTTCTGACAGCCATGTGGCATAAAATGAAAAAGAAAGAAGGTTTTCAACAAGCGATATCGCGTAAATGAGTGGAAGTTCATGTATCATTTGTTGATAAGCTACCTTCTTTTCTCATTTCAGGCCACATGGCTGTCGGAAGGCCTGCCTCTTTTGGTGGAAATCGAGGCATTCGATCACCCATCTCTTCCCAATAATGCGCCGGTGACCCGACAAACTCTACCCACGCTCTAAGGGGGGCCCAACCAATGATTAAAACTCAAAAAACGATGAGGGTTTCCAGCGCGTACGATGCCTTTAAGGCTGCATGTCGACTCGGAAAACACTTTGATTCTGCGACGTCCCGGCGCGATCGTTCTAACAGGCTCACTCTCCGTTCCATAAGGAAGCTCAGCCGATAAGATGTACCTGCCATAACTGCCACTGAGATATCTTTCCTCATCAAGTCTATGAAGAATTCGAGAGCCGAGGGACCTGACGGCGTGTCAGCCGTCCATCTTAAGCACTTGCCGGAACGGTTCCTTGAATTACTTTGTAATCTCGTCTACTCGTCGTTCAGCACAGGTGTGATTCCCGCTAGGTGGAAGCAAGCAATTCTTCTACCGATCCTCAAGCCTGGCAAGCCAGGAGATAAAACAACTTCGCATCGTGCCATCTCACTTTTGTCCCCTATTGCTATGTTAGCGGGAAAATTCATTACCCGCACCTCCAAGAAGCACTACGACATAACGTGCATCGACATGGCTTCAAGAAGGACCACTCCACCATCACGACACTCACATCTATCACAGAACACAAAATTGCTGGCTTCAACATGAACCTTCAGCTGGTAGAAGTATAGTCGTGGCAGTTGACTTAAAGGCAGTGGTCACGATGAAAAACGTTATCGAAAAAACTACAAAAATCAGCTTAGATCAAAAACAGCTGAAAAACTATGAAGGTAACGCGGTGAAAAACGGTCTACAAATAGAGTTTCTAGGACCCAAAGAAGCTAGTTCGTGCACACGTGCACAGCGATGACGAAACAGATCGCAGTCTCAAGCCGAGCAGTCAAAAATCATCGACATTCAGAGGACGAAATAAATGCAAATTTAACGAATAAAAACAGTTGAATAATGAAAGCATCACTTCAGTCAATGTTTTTGACTAGATGTGTACATAAATTCGAAGGTTCATTGATTGACATTCAATTTCAAGCTAGCTGATGTTCTTGATATAAGAGGTCATCGATGCCGATGATGTGGAGAGGGCTCGTCCACCATCAAAAGGCAAGAAAGTTCAGGTTTCAAATTCGGCCCAAAACAGTGTTTTTTCGCGATTTTTTCTTATAGGTCCTACTACTCGAGACCCAGGAAAGGATTTGGAGAGAAAAAGACGACAAGCATATTTGATCGCGACCACTGCCTTTAACTGCTGCCCTCGATAATGTCAGTATCTCGCAGCTGTCTAAATCGATCCTGGACTCTGCTATTCCTGAATGGTGCATTAAATGTACTGACAAGTTTGTCGAAAATCGTTCCATTCGTGTAAAATTTGACGGACACTTGTCGAAGTCTGTGCCCCTTAGGGCAGGCGTCCCACAAGGTGGAGTTTTATCTCCCAGCCTGTTTTCTCTGTATCTGTTTGATGTGTCGATGCCGTCATCGAACATCCACTTATGTCTGTATGCGGATGACATCACTATTATTTGTATTGACCCTGTCATCGATCGAGCCACTGCCGAGATGAATAAATATCTTATCAGTCTGGCTAATTTCCTGGAACCGAAGCAGGTAAAGGTCTCCCCTACCAAGTCCAGCGTTACTTTGTGAATTACGGCGACTATTGAGCACAAGCTGCGTCCCGACGTTCTTTGGGAAGGAAATCTCCTGCCCTTATCTAAAGACCCTCGTCTACTCGTTGTATTCCTGGACTCGTCACGGCGTTTTCACGACAACACGTATTCGAGCTGCTGCTGCCAACACACGTAACAGCATTCTACGTTCGCTAGCAGGCACTACATAGGGTAGCTCTAAGGAAATCTTGCGAACCACCTACAAAGCTATAGTACAGCTAATGCTGGAATATGGTGCCCTAATATGGTCAAGACACTTGTCGGAAGCCTCTTGGAGCAAGCTTCAGCGTGCACAGAACACTGCTCTACGCGTGATCACTGGATGCCCTAGATCAACACCTGTATCTCATCTACATCAAGAGTGTTCGCTGCTTCCTGTATAGCAGCATTGTCATTTCCAGTCGCAACAGTTCCATGTTGGCATTGTCAGGAATGCCACACCCCCTAATTTCCCCCTACTGTCTTCTGGTCCCGACTTCCGACACATACGCACGCCACTTCATGCTGCAGTCTCTGCCTTCAATCGTCAACGTTGGGCGGAGCCGGAGCTCAATCGCGTCAGACTGCTGCAAATGGAGCACAACAGATTCGTTACAGAATACTCTTCAGTGCTCCCCTGAATCCCTTTCTTGGTGACCTCTCCCGATCGATGGCAGCGAAATGGACCCAACCAAACGTACAGTTCACCTCCGCACTGCCGTTCAGTCCGCATAGTGCACGCAGATGACGAAAGCGTGTTGCGGCGCTGTTGCGAGTATCCTCAGATAGGGGTGTGGGATCACACGGGCACCGAAGGCAAAAACCGTCCGGGTGATCCCACATCCCTGTCTGAGGATACTTGCAACCGCGCCGCAGCACGCATTCGCAATCAGCGTGCCCTTTGCGGACTGAACGGCAGTGCGGAGGTGAACTGTACACGCGTCAGTCTGCCAAATCTACGTTGTGGACACTCCTCGCACCTCAAGGCTTTCGTCCATAAGATCGTCTCGTCGATCCCTGACGAAAGTCCCGACTGCCACAACCCAGGGCACGAATCATTTCATTTATTTTCATGCCCTGCAAGGCCGACCCCTCTAACAGTTATGGATATGTGGAACAACCTGCGCGACGTGGCTGCCTCTCTACGCCTATGAGGAGAAGCTCTGATGTGGCCGATAAGAGGAAGAAGAAGGAGATGCATACTGCTGATGCATATATAAGAGTACGAAATCCGCGAATGGAATCCGAAGGAATTTGGATCTTTCCGTCTCAAGATGTACAGTTCTTTGGTCTCTCCACCGTTGTCTGCACATCATCCCGAAAGTTAAGAAACCTGCACTGCGCCTGACACTTCTTATTCGGTTAAGCATACTGAAAACCCTTGTGCACGTACACACAATGGCAGAAAATATTACCCATGGTTTTTAAAAACGTTTTAAATTACACACTCCCAGCTTCATGACGATTTGTAAATATAGCTCGTGTGTGGATAATATCGAACTAATACGACTCAAGTCCATTAGATTATCAACCATGAGTGAATCAGGCTGGGTATTTTCAAAGTCCTATGCTTCCCAACAACGAAAAAGGGCAAGCCGTCGGCTCGGCTCAGACATGATGGAGCAACTGAAGAATCGCCGGAAAGTTGAGACAGCTGCGCAACGCGGTGAACAGGTTTGCCGTGTAATCGAGATTCCCAAGACTAGAGGAAGGGTTCTGGATAGTGTGAGAGGCTGTTCAGCCGAGGCAAAAATGGAGTCTGCCGACTCTTAGAATACGGCAATGAGCCTCGGTGGGATGCATTCAACACTTCGCTTCCGGCGTTCATCATGGTTCTGTAAAGGCCTGTCAACCATTCCGAAAACATTGTCAGAGAGGAAAAAATACGTAAACCGAGGTTTTGCAAACTGCACAAGGCGTTGGGCCTAGGACCGCTCGCGGCACCTCTGCAGAACTTGATTCATAGCACACCCATGAATTTCCGATTGGTTTTCACTTCATGGAGGACCTCAAAGTTCTGAGGTGATCTTCTCAGGCTAGGATACCCTTCTACTGATGAAAACCAAAGGAAAACTTGTGGCTGTGCCGTGCACAAGGTTGGGGCAGGATGCTCACGAGTGGTTCCAAACCTGATGCCCTCTTTGCAATTGTTTTCAGAACGGTTGAAAGGCCTCTGTAGAATCATAATGGACGCTGGAAGCGAAGTATTGGCCTGCTTCACGCTGAGGCTCGTGGCCGTGTTCGGAGGCAGTCGGCAGACTTCATTCCCGTCTCGGCTGAAGAGCCTGTTCCATCATCCTGAACTCTTATCTCGGTTATAGGCTTCAAGATTCCCCGCCAACCGGTTCACAACGATGCGTAATCGGCTCGTCTTTCCGGCGATTCTTTGTTCGCTCCATTATGTCTGAGCACAGCTAATGGCTTGCCCTTTTTCGTTGTGGGGAAGCATAATACAGCAAGGCATTCAAAGGACTTCACCCTGTCTGATTTATTTATAGTTGTTAATCCAATGGATCTCAGTCGTAATGATTCGGTCTCATTCTTATACAAGCTGACTTTAACAGATGGACCCATCATTATAAAAAGGACATATGTAGGGTAAATGGTTGAGAAAAAACCCTGGATAATATTTTTCGCCAATCTGTATATGTATACAAGGGTTTTCCTATTTGCTTAATCGAACAGGAGCAGTAGCAGTGCCTGAAAAATGGTGCGTCACATAGATTATAGAGATTTCGGGGTGGGCATATCGTCATGAAATCTACAGTTTTCACTCCCTACTTGCCTGCTCTGGAAATAGTAGGAACTTTTGAAAATAGCATCGTGCTGGGGTTCTGCCACAGCTGTTCCTCAGAGAAGTTCAAGGACGATCCGCGGCGCTTCCGTAGGATCGCCCGCGGCTGACGACCGGACGATCCTTCACCGAAGCCTGAAAAGCGCCGGCAATGCGCCGCGGGTCGTCCTGCAGGCGCTGCGGATCGTCCTGAGAGCCGCCGCGGATCGTACAACTAAGCGTCGCGGACGATCTTTTCCGGCAAATGTGACGTCAAATAGCGTGTCTTGTCCACAACTACACAGAAAGCACGCTTTCGCATTATTTTCACGCCTAAATCAAAACGTTCAATCCCAGCTTATTTCGGAGAAAACCTAAACAGGCAGCAGCGACTGTTTAGCCATACGTGTTCCATCTCATTGTTTTGCCAGTGGGAATGCTCTACGAGTTTCAACAAGTTTAAACTTGCCAACTTCCAGCGTATACAGTGCTAAAAACGAGATGGATAAACGGTCGCTGCTGCCTGTTAAGGAGGTCCCCTTATTTCGTAGTTTCTTCTCTCCATTTATCTCTCTGCGAGCCGGAATTTCATTTCGATGGGGTCACTATGGTTTCGCAATATCTATAAAAAGCTACAACACAGCAATAGGCCCTAGATATACACAGGCGTTTTGATGAAGCTGGTTTTGCGGGAAACTTCAAAAGGGAAGATTTAGGAACTGAAGAGTAATTGACATTATGGCAGCGGCAGTGGGGGCCATACTCTGTTTACAGTTCACCTCGGCACTGCCGTTCAGTCCGCAAAGTGCACGCTGCTTGCGAAATCGGGGTGCGGCGCGGTTGCAAGTATCCTCAGACAGAGATGTGGGATCACCCGGGCACCAAAGGCAAAAACCGCCATCCCTGTCTGAGGATACTCGCAACCGCGCCGCAGCAGGATTTCGCAATCAGCGTGCACTTTGCGGACTGAACGGCAGTGCGGAGGTGAACAGTAGATCTAATTGACTATCCTAGAGGTGAGAGAATCCATACGCCAGTCAGCGGCAAGAGTGGCGGTTGCGGAGGCGATCGATTCGATTTTCTGGTTACGGTTGGCGGCACTGCGTGAATTTCAATTGCGTAAGCAAAACACACAGAAGGAGAATATAGGGACTCCGCGCTCTAGAATATCTTCTTCGATGGGAACAAAGTTCATGTAGTATTTCGCTACCCTGGAAGGGGAGTGTTTGTTACCCCACATCCACCAATGTGTTTTCTCGAAAATCACTCAGCAGTTTCTATTATAAGCATCATCCGTCTCGGAATGGGGGAAGCCGCGACGCTGATATGATAGCTTTATCTTCAAAATCGAGAAATGTTTTGGGAAAACACAACGGAAGAAACAGAGAAACAACTGCTCAGCTCCCAAGACAGCGACATAAGCGCATCATCGCGACTTCCTAGAGATATGCAGGATACAAACTATTAGAGATAGGATACAAATCATTAGAGATAGGATACAAATCGTACTTGCATGGAGTCCCAGGAGTGACTGATAAAGCTGGATTCAAATTGAAATCTCATTTTCATTAAAGGCACAGCACACCCTCAGATATGAATTTTGAGATTTTCTTGTAATTGTGGAGAAGACCCCTCCTGTATAACACGTGCCAAATACGAGATCTCAAATCCTCCAAATAAGCATGATATAAGCGACCACCACGGGCCCGACCCCTAACTGATTTTCAAACTCGATGGCAGCTCGATGGATGGATAAATTCCATTAAATCGTCGTTCTTCGGTACATTGCTGGGCTGTCTTCTTATCCCAGCTCGCTCTCGCGCAAAGATTGCGAATGAAGAGAAACACAGGCTTGAGACAACTCGTCCACCAATTTTTCACACTCAAAGTCTGAGCATCTTTGAAGAGTTATAACTCGGTTCAAAGGGGGTCTCGGACAATTTAAGAGGCCCTACTGTGATCAGCGTGTGACTTTCTCCAAAAGACTTTATCTTGAAAACGGTCCCACGCTGATTCCAATGGTGCCTCTGAAATCGTACAGGACCCCCTAGGACCGAAATTATGGCCCCTCAAAAATTGAGCTTTGGAGAACGGGGCTATTGATCGAAAATAATCGCCCATCTCTCCACTGTTGAGCTCGAAAAATCGTAAAAGGGGCGTGCCAAAGTGGCTTCCTTGTGTAGGCGCCCAGAGTGGCTTCCTCCTATATCTCGCTTATTCGGAGGAATCGAGGGCTCGCACTTGGCAGGTGCTATAAAGGGTGGGTCTACTTCACAATTATATGGAAATGTCGGAATTCGTCGCTGAGCTTGGACTGTGCCTTTAAAGAATTTCTAAACGTTTAGCGCTCTGTCAAAAGTAATGTTTGGCGAAGTTATAATTGCGAGAAAGTAGAAGTCAGCGGCTGAGCAATTGTCTTAGGTCATTGGGAGATTGGTTGTGGAATCGTTTAAGTCAAAAGTGCATGTGGCTGCTTTTGATCGATCGCTACCGAGATGGTGCACTGCCGGTGTGCCTCGGAACCGCCCCCATCGAGTACAAGCAGCGCCGCTGATCTGCCGTTTGACTAACCCGCTATCAACTGTGCCGCGGATCACCCGCCAAGCGTCGTGGACCGTCCGGAGAGCTTACGTGCCGCCGCGGACGGGCCGTGAGTTTCTCTGAGTTGGTTCTCGACTGGCAGCATTGTACGTTATCGTAGTAGGCGGCGGTTGGTGAACGGAAAGCTTGTGCACTTCCTTATGAATGCGCCATACCTTTTTTCGCTGCTCCAATTATGAAGTCCACTCCGTTTTCTATCACTATCTGGTAATCAAGAGACTCCCGGACGCCGAACCATTTAGTGGCTACTTGTCTCATCACAGGATCAATGTCCACCACGGTCACCGCCACCTGAAAAACCAACCCTTTTCTTTAAGAGTTCTGAGAGTTAAAACATCCTTGAGTGCTTTCGATTTCATTCTCAGCGGCGTTTTGATTCCATACCATATTTTGGTGAACTGAGCTTGATACTGTATTAAAACCCACGTTTGCATAGCTTTTTCAATCAAAGAAAAAAGAAAATAAGGAACTGACTGCGAGGTTTGCCATGGATGTGAGATAGTTGCTGATTACTGCTCCACCCAGTCCAAGCATGAGAACTTTTTGTTTTTCGGTTGTGTCGAACCTCAGACCACCATTAGCGAACAATCCAACTATCATTATACGTGCATAGGCGATTCGGATGACGCTTTTATCGATAACCCAATTTTTAGAGCGAACATCAAGCCACGTCAATGCTGAACCACGATGGGTAAATTCTAAGCCATGATCCTGTAAAAATGTCTGAGACTCACGACTAGGAGGGAGCAATGTAGCAAGAGAAAGCTGTAGAAGGCCTTCTGGTCCGATGCGTTTCAGTGTTCTTTCCATGGTCAAAGTTCTAAAGTTGAAATGATTTGACGTTTTTTTATGAAGATGGATCGGATTCGGTCAGCCCTTCACTCCAACAAAACTTGTGACCCGTCCAAGGAAATTGTATACATACATACATCCATGGACGGAAAGAAAGTTCACGCATTAGCGTTCTGATTTGTGCAGGACAGCTTATTGCCTGTATCTTCTGCTTGCGGCTCAACTCACCCAAATATAGGTTTGCTGTTGAATGCAACTGGCCGAGAAGTCCCCGAACAACTGGGCTACTAAGCTAACCAGAGTAAAAGCTACAGTTCCCACTGTTGTCATCGGGGCGACTGACTGGGCAAGATCCCACTCAATGCTTCGAAAAAAAAAAGGTTGGAGCTCCACTCGCCGCTCTTGCATGTTACCTACATGTTTGAACAAGTATGGTTTCTTTTCTACTTCTGAAGTAGCAAACATGTGACTAACTCCAAAATTCAATGTGTCTTGTCCCTCGAACCGTCCGGCCATTAGAAATTTTTAGGGATGAGGCAAGGGTATACAATCCTGGTGACTGAGCACCCGGTCAAAAGCTGACAGTCGACATTCGGGGGGCACAGGGATTGTCTGAGGGCTCCGTAAGTGGTGATGGTTTGTAAAACTGCTTTAGCATGAGCAGAATTAACAGCTAGCCAACGCCTGGAGTAATCGCCGTTGTTATCGGGCACTGCAGCCGACTGCTGTACACAGGGGGGTCTATTCGTCACCGTCGCTAGCGATCCTTCAAAAAAAAGGGCACCGCTTAAGTCTCACTCGAGACGGGCAGGGGAAAAATGAGTCCGTGAAGGCGGAGATCATTTTATAGCTGCCACGGTTATGGTCCTTCTGTAGAAATGAGTTTAGTGAATGGACGAGGCTGCGGCCGTCGCGAATGTCGCACGGCTTGCCAGAATGATCACATATCGTCCACTTTTTCAAATGAATTTGGCAAAAGATCTCTTACGATAGTTGTTCCATGCGAAGCGCCATTGAAGCAATCTTGACACATCTCCACTCTCTTTCAGAATGGCGCGGCCTAATCCTAGACGGATGGGGGCACCCAGGATTTACCCATAGAAATGAAGAAAATCTCTGACAAAATTGCTTGATACTGCTATCAAAATGTTTAATGTGAGAAACGCACCCTATGAAAGCAATCAAAGCACTCTCACCCGTTTTCGCTCCATTCGATTATTTCGAAGATGCCAAAACACGTTTCGCCTAGTACGCTGCACAATTCGTCGACCTAAATGGGTTTGGATGATGTGCTTTACGTTGTACGACAACACTGACGCCAAAGATACGCGCACTCCCCTTGAGCTTCCTCACGTATTTTTACAAAGCAAGTCTTTGACCAGGACCAATTAAGAAAGCGCCATGACCATTCTGCTGAAGGGGGCAGAGAAGATTCCGAGGATAGCTTGAAATTTGCTTCGAGGGGTTGGCTTCATTCGCCTCTACCTTTCATCCTCTCAATGAACCTCAGAGATCAAAAGTAAGCGGTCAGCAATCTGACGAGGGTGTTTGACATACGGATTGAAGGTGAGCAGTTCAGAATATTAGGTGAAGGTGGTTTTGACCGCTCCGTAAGTGGTGCTGTGCCTTGAAAGGCACAGTACACCCTCAGACATGAATTTTGTGATTTTTATTTGATTGTGTAGTAGATCCCTCCTGAACAACACGTGCCATGTACGAGATCCCAATTCCTCTAAATAAGCGAGATATAAGCGACCAGCACGGGCCAGACCCCCTCCAGCCACCACCACAGGCCCGGCCCCTTTCCAGATTTTTGATCTAAGTAGCGGCTAGATGGATGGATGATTTTCAAACGAGTCGTCGTTCTTCACTCCCTTTCCGATCTCTCTCCCCATGCTGTTCTGCTCTGGTGCCGCGACTGCGAATCAAGAGAAATACAGGTCTGAGACAATTCGTTCACCGAATTTTCGCCTTCAGAACATAGGCAATTTCAAGGAGCCATATCTTCGTTAGTAGGGGGTGTTTGGCGATTCTAGAAGTGCCATTGTGATCAGAGCGTGAACCTCTCCAAGATAAGGATAAAACCTAAGAAATAGTTTTCTGCGTGTCCTGTGCCTTTAAAAACACCGCATGGGGCAATGAATAAATGTCTTCCGGGAGCGAATGAACGGAAACAGTGGCAGGGACTGAGCTGCCAGGAACCTCGGAAGGAGTCTGGTATTCGACATAGAGTTCGCGCAATCATTTTAGTCTGATGAATGAACGGGGCTGCGACGGTAGATCACCCCGCGCGAATCGAAACCTCATACCCCCTCAGGCACCGGTTCGATTCGAGCGCCGTCGGAACGATGTTGGGCCGTTGATCCGCTCTGGCTCAAAACGAAAAAAGGGGCGAGGTCGATCCGAAACGTGGCTCGTTCGTTTCGGGAGCGACTTGGGTCCACCTCTCAAAGCCGGGATTGCAGTTTCGATGATTTCGTAACTACTCCGTGGATCGTCTCTCGGTCCACCTGTCATAGCCGGGATTGCAGTCTCGGTGATGACGTCACGCCTTCGTGGATCGTGGCTCGGTCCACCTCTCATAGCAGGTATTTTAATAAGACGATGACGTCATCATCTTGTTACCATCGATTCTACGCCCTATGCTCTTCATAGCTGTCGTCGCGATGACGTCATGCTTGATTTTCGGAGCATGGTGGCTATACGGCTTTGCCACCATGCTCGAAAAATTAAGGATGACGTTGTGGCGGTGACCTCTATGAAGGGTGTAGGGATGCAGAATCGATGCTAGCAAGCTGCTTACGTCATCATCCTGGTTTTGACCGCTCAGGCACCAGTTCGATTCGACCGATGGCCTGACCGCTTTTTTTGCCGCGTCGGGGCAAACGAGAGACCTTTCGGCAAATCTCCGCCCTCCCGTTTTCCAGAGAGAAACGGGAGACGTCGGGAGTTGGCGCCGCGATAATCAATCAACTCGATTGGACCGACAGCGAAACGAAACCTTGCGAAATTTGGGAAGGGTTGCCAACACATTTTGAACAGGTGAAACTGTCATTTGCTTCTCTTTTCTCCTGCAATACGGAATGCACTCTAAACCTTCAAAAAAGATTATTCATTATTTTTTTCTCTACCGTTAGTCAGCCTCATTAAATCGGCCGATATTTATCCGTTTTTGATTTTAAAATTGGATCCGTTTGGTGAATATAAATCCACACCGGGCGATATTATTTTAAGATCTTCTTGAAACATATTCGTCAACTTCTGTTGCTCCTTGATGTAAGAAATCATGAATTAAGCGGAAAGTAATCGAACACCAAGGTGCAGGTCTACAAAATGTGAAGCATGGCGATTTCGCTCGGACTCCCCACCAGGGAGGGGTGTGCACTTATCGTTTACCGCCTCACCGATTTAGCGGGCGTTTTAGGTAAACTTTGATTCACCCATTTACCGACTTAATTTCGAAAATTACCGACATTTGTACCGATTGAACATGAGCAACTTTTTTTCGCTAAGTGGACCCATTTCTCCGCATAAAACCACCATTTTTTAACATTCTCACGCTACTGATTTCCGTGTCCTTCTTTCATGGAACCTTTCATGTTTCCTTTTGTGTTGTTCTAGCGTTCGGCTTTTCAAAAATAGATCTTGATGCCTTCACTAGTGCTAAGTCGTGCCCTTCTATCAGGACGGTCGGGAGTATGAATCGAGTCAAATCCATAGCAGCCAAAAAAATCTACTTTTGTTCACCAGAGAAGCGGAAAGAATGTTCTCCCCACCCGGTTTGAGGCAGGACCGCGATAAAAAAATTCCTGCGGTTTTTCTGAAGGAAGATCCTAGATCTGATCCTTGAAGGTAGTGTTCACGATGATCGTCGTTCCCGTGTTTTCCACTCAAAACAATGCGTTGGCCACCAAGTGTTTCCAAAATTACGAACAAACGGCTTGAAACGCACTAAAACGTCTCCTTTCAGTGACATTCTGGGCTGGACTAGTTGTCCGGTTGGATGAACATGTTCACGGGTGGCTGTCACCGGTGGAAAACGGGGCTAATCAAAAATGAAAGAGTTTTTTAGGCAAAACAGTATTAGTTACGGTCCTAAGGAAAGATCAGAGCAACAGAGAAAAGCGAGTTGCAAAAGACGGGTCCACAAAAGATTTCATTGTCACAACGAACAGTTCCAGTGAGAATACAAAGTTGGGGTGAGTAAAAGATTTAGTGCCCTTCTGGGGCGTTTTTTCCCGATTTCTTCGTCATTTCAGTTCTACTCGGAGGCCAAACCATCGATATAGCGATTAATCTTAAAATCAAAGATTATCGTGAACACTGATTTTAATGTAGCGAAAATTTGGAACGGATTACGGCGAAAGCCTCAAAATAAATTAAAACGTCCTGCCAGTTTAGGTATTACACCTTTCTCACTTGGTACTCCACGACCAAATTGCAAGTTTTCGTGAATGAAGTTTTCGTGCAGTTTACTCTTCAAATGGTAGGTATTCGGTGAAAAAGAGAGACCGTGTTTTGAAATAGCTGTGAGCTCTATCACGCTCAAAATTAAGACTTTTCATATTTTTGTCACCAGTTTCTTGCTGATTTTTCCCAATACTGTTGTCAAGAAGATTATTCGAAGTGGTCCTCTACCCGGCGAAATTCAAACTTCCATAGCGAACCCCTTCTCAAAAACCAAAGGATTATAGAGAATCGAGCGCTTCGGGACGTCATTTCTTGTATTAAATTGAGATTTCGTTGTCAGGAGTCAGTGTCGGCATAGACACTAGTGACACTTTGCGTTCCCTATTGAAGGTTGGGGCGAATTCGGTGCCCCTAGAGTTCGCGCAATAAATTTAGTCTGATGAATGGTCGTGGCTGCAACGGTAGATCACCCCGCGCGAATCGAAACCAGGGGTGTGCGGCAATCGCCATTTGCCGATTGCCGTTTGCCGGCCATTTTTGGGGTTTGCCGTCGCCGTTGCCGTTTGCCGTAATTTTCGGTTAAAACGGCAAATTTTCGACAAAAATGTGTTAAAACACCAGGGCCTGGTATGCGCCCTTACCTCAGTTTCTGTATTGGTCAGCGATTCGAAGCTGCAAAAAATATTTTTTTTTACTAGTTCCAGCTCATGTAATGGGTAATTGTGTCCAATGATCCTGTATTCAATGAAGATATTTTGACTAGGTCATCAGAGGAGTTTGTTTAGGTTATAAGTTGGGAGCCTCCGAATGTCTCCTTTTACCCTTGGAATTCCTAACCCCATAGAAAGGCCGAAATTGCAAAAAAAGCTTTTCCAGAAGTGAGCCGATTGCTGAAAATTCCGAAATTACAAAAACAAGTGATATAAAAATTTTGGCGTGAAAGGAGCCTTTTTTAGACATATGAACCTCTTGAGGACCCGTGTATGTAAGTGGGCCCGCAGATCGTGGGTTGGTTGGCTGATGGTAATACATGGGACAGGAAAATGATCAATTCTACAAATACTTTGTCCGACTTTTTAAAAATTCAACAACGTTCACAGCGGTCATTCAAAGCAGTGTTGAATGATATTTTCGATGACGAGATCATTAGCTGAAACAAAGGGTTGAAAGGGCCATAGCAGCGAAGGGGGAACTTGGCCACGCCCATTTTTCTGCTTTGCAACTACTCTACTGATTTTGGATTGGGGAAAACCCTGGGTTGGTTCTCAAATTGCGCGGCGGTGCGGAAAAGCGGGCATTGTCAAGTGGGATGACTAAGTGCCTCATTCCCCGCTGCGATAGCACCGGCTCAGATAATAACACCGGCTGAGCGGGCGGAGAAGTAGGGTCGCCGGCTGAGCGGGCAGGCTTATTCTGGGGGTTGAGCGTCTTACCAGCTGAGCCGGCGGGCATGCGTTCTACCGGCTGAGGGGCATAGCTTTACCAGGTCAGCGCGCGGACATAAATCCACGGCGGAGCATGTCACCGACTGATCGGGCAGACACTAAAGCGAACCAGGCTCATGTACGGCGCGGGTGAAATGGGCTTCGAGCTGATTCGGGTCATGGCATTCGAACGGATGGTCATCCACACGATTTGGATCATTGACCCCTCACCCGTTACGGTTCGTTGTGACCGTGGGGACGTGACAGCGGGTCAGTTCATCATTTTTGAAGAAGGTAAGGCTTGCGGCTTCAGAAATGAAACGCAAGCTTCGAACTTGCTGGGGAATAGGGAGAGCCTACTAGGGGCTTTATCTACTCTTGCAGATCGATATCATTCACGTGGTAAGCAACTAATACAGGCAGAGCGGACCTCCATTTACCGGCTGCGGGGGCAGTGAATACGGGCTGAGGGGCAGCCATTTACCGGCTGAGGGGGCAGTGAACGCGGTGTGAGGGGGCCACCACTTGCCGGCTGAGCTCTCCACCATTTAACGGCTGAGGGGCAGTGAATACCGGGGCTCGCCCTTGTACAATGTTTACTCAGCCGGTATTGCCTGCCCCCTCAGCCGGCGTTACTGCCTGAGGGGTTGACTCCTTGGAAGTGCTAAGTTTGTTATGAAATGGAGTAGAGTTGAAAAAACGAAGAATCTTTGAAGGCAGCGATTGGATCCGCCTTCAAATTTTCATTTAAAAACAAAACGTCCGAGACCCATTGCAACAACAGCTCAGGCAGTAACGCGGGCTGAGGGGCCAGGCAATACCGGCTGACAAAACATTGTACCCGGGCGAGCCCTGGTATTCACTGCCCCCTCAGCCGGTAAATGGTGGAGCGCTCAGCCGGCAAGTGGTGGCCCCTCACACCGCGTTCAGTGCCCCCTCGGCCGGTAAATGGCTGCCCCTCAGCCGGTAATTGGAGGTCCGCTCTGCGGGTATTAGTTGCTTACCACGTGCATGATATCGATCTGCAAGAGTAGATAAAGCCCCTAGTAGGCCCTCCCTATTCCCCAGCAAGCTCGAGGCTTGCGTTTCATTTCTGAAGCGGCAAGCCTTACCTTGCTTCAAAAATCATGAACTGACCCGCTGTCACGTCCCCACGGTCACAACGAACCGTAAGGGGTGAGGGGTAAATGATTCAAATCATGTGGATGACCACCCGTTCGAATGCCAACACCCGAATCAGCTCGAAGCCCATTTCGCCCGCGCCGTACATGAGCCTGGTTTGCTTTAGTGTCTGCCCGATCAGCCGGTGACATGCTCCGCCGTGGATTCATGTCCGCCCGCTGACCCGGTAAAGCCGTGTCCCTCAGCCGGTAAAACGCATGCCCGCCCGCTCAGCCGGTAAGACGCTCCGCCCCCAAAATAAGCCTGCCCGCTCAGCCGGCGACCCTACTTCTCCGATCGCTTAGCCGGTGTTATTATCTGAGTGTCGAAAGCCGGCTCAAAACGAGCAACCTATAGCAATATACGGCCAAGAAACTTGAGTGTGGTGGGCACGCCCCACCCACTTCCTAGGTAGCCACGTGGGAAATGGGTGAGGCGGGTGCACAGCATTCATGTTTCAGGGCCATATAGAGTGATTTATTGTTTGCTCTCAGTCGACGTTGTTATTGTATTGGGCCTTGTGCCGCCTTGTCGGCTGAATTCACAGAATGGGGAACGCCCAAGAGCAGTCTGGATGGCTGAACGCACCGCGCGCGGCGCTCCAGCGACGACATGAACGCACCGACTTTCCGTCGGGCTCGTCGCATGTACCAGTCAAATTGTCACTAGGCGCCTCTAATTCTGTGGACTCGATCAACATGATCCTTCGGAGCTTTTTCGGCCAAAACTCCAGGGCTCTTTTTATCGTGATTTTTGTCTTCAACTCTCACCCCACTTTTGTAGCCTCACGAAGAAGACCATCTAGGCGTAAATTAGACTGAGCGAAAAGAACTCTGAGCCTACTACTTGCTACTAACTGTAAAAATTGTGAGTGACTCCGGTCATAACCTAAACCGCGCGCTGCTGATCGCGGTGTAGACTGTCTTTCGCCATAAATGTCGTTACCAATCAACGCATATTCATCCATCTATTCGCACCTGATTGTGGTACCGGTATCGGCCACAGTCTCTGGGTCGGCGCACACTCCCACCGCACAATACTAACTTACGCTTTGCTGCACATGCCCGGATCGACTAGGCTGTGTCTCGAAAGCGAACGGCCTCGTTGAACTTGATAGAGGCTGTTATACTATCACATAAAAATCAGCGCTACTGTGGTTCTCTGATCAAATGAGGCTTTCAAGTAGCTTTCGATATATAGGACTTTTTCTTCCTGTGGAAGGCACAGTCCAACCTCGAAATAGCTTTTCTATTTTTCTGCCTATAATAAAAATGGCCCCACGCTGATTTCAGCAATGTCTCTGAAATCGTACAGGACCCTCTAGAAACGAAGTTATGGCTCCTCAAAAATTGAGCTACGGAAGCATGGTGGACGAGTTGTCCGTGGCTTGTAATTTCCGTCATTTGTAACCGATTTATGCGAGCCGACCTCAATGGATAGAGAGTCTGAGAATGAAGGGAAGAACGGGGCTATTGATCGGAAATCATCGCTCATCTCGTCACTGTTGAGCTCGAAAGATCGTAAAAGGGGCGTGCCAAAGTGGCTTCCTCCTATGTCTCGCTTATTCGGAGGAATTGAGAGCTTGCACTTGGCAGGTGGTATATGGGATGGGTCTAATTGAAAATTATGTGGAAATCTCAGATTTCGCCCCCGAGCTTGGACTGTGCCTTGAAGGCTAGTTAAGCGCCAGATACATAGTATGGCAAATATTGCATGGTTTACCACACGAATAATCAAATGTGGGTGTATTATAGGACAGAACAGCTTTTGCCGTTTGCCGTTTTGCCGTTTGCCGGCCATTTTTGGGGTTTGCCGTTGCCGTTTGCCGAAATTTCGAATTCCTTTGCCGCCCCCCCCTGATCGAAACCCATTCTCCAGTGAGGCCCCCACCCCCGCTCGGCCACCCGCCTGGTCCATGCGTCAGACTAAATTGAAAACGTAAGCCATATATGCTAGCATACGACACCGAGTTTGCGCCAACCTTCAGTAGGGAACGCAAAGTTTCACTAGGATTCATGCCGACTGTACTTATGTGATACTAGGCTCGTCCTTGCATGAAGGTTCTTCGAAGATTATTTTGGTTGCATGGAACATAGGGAGTGACCGAGATCTAGAAACTCTACCGAATTTACCGTTTTACCGTATTTACCGAAGAAAATTGGGGAATGTTAACCATCAGAAACTTAGCGTTGGTTTTCGGCAAATTACGGTAGATTGCGTAAAGGTGTGCGGTAGTTGGGTCAAAGTCTCAGATTTGACGCAAAATTTCTATGCGGGGTTCATTGGGGGTGGTGAATACGGATTTAATGTCCATTTGTCGTTTTCGAAATGCTAAGGTAGGTTTTGCTGTCTAAATGGCATGGCACTCACCGTAACCTACAATAAACTTCAGAATTTCGACAAGCAGACTCCAGATTCGTGTTCAGCACCCTAGACTACCCATGCATACAAGCTTTAAGCCGAATCCGATTTCTTTCAAAACACCATGAAAATTTCATGGGGCCGCCCTCACCTTGCCGCCTGGTTTTCAAGAACGCGTAGAACTTTTTTTCAGAGTGTTTTTAGGCAGCTGCCAAGACCGTAATCGGATTCTAGGCCAAAAGCGGTTCTAGAAATGTACATTTCATCCGGAACGGCCTGGCTGACTAAAAATGGTTCCCTTGTTAGTTCCTGCACGATTCGCCCTTCTTCCAGCACGATCGTGCTGCAGAATGCAAGAGCGGTGATCCACAATTGTGGACCAGAGTTTAGCTCCGAAAATGACAGTATGAAAAAAAAACAGGGCAAGAATGAACAAAAGGTGAGCTATAAATCACTGGAAAGAAATCGTTAGAAAACTGATTGTTGAGTGTTAATGAATTTAAGTATTTGTTGCAGTGTAGGATTCTCACGGTCAAAATCAGGAACCTTTGAATTTTTTTGTTCACGGTGTGGAAAAAACACGAGGTTGCCGTCTCGACAGTCATACTACAAAGTATTGTATATCATGGTCTCAGTGGTAAGCGGCCACTCAGCAAGAAATTCTCAAAATCATATTTCAACTCTAACATTCTGTGGCCTTGATGATTCTCGCTGAATTTTAAAATCTCCTCCTCGAAGGTTGAAAATTGTTATATCTGAAAGACAGACACGTGTGCACGTTCGCGGAACCCATATTTACAACCGATAGTTTGATCAAAGTTGCAATTTATACGAAGAACTTTGGAGGGAGTGTATGTGAGAAAACAGGAAGGCTCCGTTGAAAATTCACCTGTGGCCTAGTGGTCTAAGGCGCTGTGTTGGGAATCCGTCGCGTAGAGCGGTGCTGTGCAGGTTCAAATGCGTTGGCTTGTGAGAGTTTTGCATCCAATGCTACTCTTCGAGAGTTCAACGCGAATGCATTCAACGCTACTCTTCCAAGGTGGCAACTATAGGAGGCAGCTAGGCGTCACCGACCTCAGGTTGGCTGCCTCTTTAAAGTCACCATATTACCGGATTGCTACTGGCCCTGGATTCCAAACCGTGAAACTGTGTGAATATGACGCACTTCATCGATCAAACAGGTCCCGGCTACCGAGAATCAATAAATAATCTATTTGATAGGTTATAAAAAGACTGCATGCTCATCTGTGATGAAAGAATGTTCAAATTGGAAGGAAGTGTTTGAGTAGGTACTCACCATGCGAGGCGATCCTAGTACCGTTCGTATGCGAACCTCTACATGGTCGGTGACTCTGCAGACATTGACAGTTTTCTCAGTTCCTTCTAGATTCGTTTGAGATTCGTCCTTACGCAGTTCCTAAATACATTTTACAAACGTCACTAGAAGAAAGTCGTCTCTGTCGTGCTAGCACGAGTGATTCAAATTTCGCGCCATGGTACCGTAACAAGTCAACGCGCCGCAGCAGGCAATCCTAAATTCACCGAACGACTTTCAAATTCTCACTACCGCCTTCGCGAACATTACAGCTGCGCCGTCGATGTATCCTCTTGTTCCGAGCCAAATTTAATCTGTTCCCTCGCTCGCTTGTGCGGAGTGAGGGTAGAGACATTGAGAGTGTATGGGGAGAAGAAGACGCAGAGTGCGGGCGCAGACTCACGCAATGAACAGAAATAAATTTCACTCGGAAACAGAGGATAAGCACTCAGGTCCCTTTGGATTTTTCCTTGTCTCCGAATCGTTTTGTCTGATGGGCTCATTTCTTCGAGTCACGGTCGCTCAAATTAACCCTAGTCAGGTATTGTTTTATGTGTCAAGCTTTGTAAATATTTCGTTTTGAATGCGGATGAACAAATGTTACCCAACCCTAATAAGAAGAAGGGACGAAAAATGAGAACTGTAGAAGGGGCAGTCTCTGTCCATCCATGAATTCGGTTCTGCGGGTTAACATGAGGTGCGAATTGGTCCAAAATAAAAACACGCTTAGATTTGATCCATCAATGAAAGAGGGATATTTTCTGTGAGTTAAGCATGGCAAATCGATTATGAGTATAACCAACGAAGTAAAGTTAGGTAATCTTTGATAACCCAGCTTTAAGAATCGCAGCTCTATGAATGTCGACGCTCCTTTGCTCTCAGCTGTTTTACTTACTGACAGTATTGTAGAAGTGTCAATTTTTTTTTACATTCATGTTTGAGATTCGGCTCAGAAAATTACTCTATTGGAAGATAGCGCATTGTTCGATAATTCAGTTTTCTATCCAAAAATGAAGCTTCCTGCAACCTCAGCGCGTCCCGATGCCTCTCTTCACTTAGAAAATCGAGACAGATTTTGTTTCAGGGCTACGACTTCAACGACTGAACAAGGCATACTGGTAGCTGATTGACATTCAAAGGCTGCCTTTTTTACGCTGACATAGGCTTAAGTGTCTCACCGTAGTGCTGCAGAAAAGAAATAGGGCTATTGCTATGCGGATCGTATTGGAAGTATAAGCCATGACTAGCGAGGGATTAGCGGAAAGTGTTAGCTGCTACTGCGGCATGGTACGTACGTTTACCAATGCGCTCTGTCCACACCCATATTTAGCTTATTCGCTATTGATGAGTGCACTCTTTTTTTCGTTTATTATCTAAACCGGCTTCTGCTTGCGATTGATTTTTAAAGCCAGTGTTAACAACAAATTTCACTTCCGAGTTTCAGTTAGGATTCGGGTATCCCAAATAAGAGCCGTGCACAGAAAGAGGGCAGGAAACGTCTTTTTCCGCTAGAATTAGTTTATGCGAATGCGACCAGAGATGTGCGGCGCACGATTTTAAGAGTTTGACAAACGGCAATCGGCGAAAAAGTCCCGAAAACGGCCGGCATTCGGATAGCGGCGAAACACCTTGCTCCTTAAAGGCAGTGTCCACGATGAAAACCATGTCTGATTTTTGGTGGAGATCGTTAGCTCCGGGGCGTAGCGCAACCCTAACGTTGAAAAAACTAAGAAAAATGAGCTTGGAACGGTCCCCTGCGGCCCCATAGTCGGACACCCGTCAGCTCGTCACACCTAGATGCACTTTCCACGCCCACCGACGCGAACAAAAGAATGCTCGAGATTGTGAGATGGGCGACGATTTCCGATCAATAGCCCGTTCTTCTCTTCATTCTCAACTTCTTTCTTTACTCGCGTCAGCTCGCATACATCGGCTGCAAAAGACAGAAGTTACAAGCCTCACACAACTCGCCCACCATGTTTCCTTAGCTCAATCTTTGAGGGACCATAACTCCATTTCCAGAAGGTCTTGTACGATTACAGAGACATCATTGGAATCAACATGGAGCCGTTCTCAAGATAGGTGGAAAAATAAAAAAAACGATTCCCTTCGTGAACACTGCCTTCAAATCAGTTCAAGAACGATTCACAAGTGCTCTCTTTCCCTCTCTTCCTCAAGTCTCTAGAATTTTCCCACAGCTTCCCATGCTTATATCTACATTCCAATAGCTCAAGTTCAGGATATCATATGGACAAAAATAAGAGATATGGGCTCTTATGTAAATTCATCCTTGCCCACGGGTGCCTTACAAGGCTTCTTGCCTCTCTTATTGTTAGCTACACCACAATACAGCGCGCATCGTAACTCTATGCCCTCCCCAAATTTCTGAGTTATCAAAACTATTCGCGTGTTTCTCGCTGAGAAACTTGTTCCGCTAGTTTCAGCATGCCGAAGAACCCTATAGCACATGGATTGAGGCAATTAGGCCTAAAAGTTTCATTCTTATGCAATTTTAGAAGAAAATTGACCGCCTCTAAACTTTATGCCCATCCACGGACAACAACTTATTACAATCAAGTGCGAAATGCAGCAGCAGTCTAGTACGTTGTGGGTCTATCCATATTAGGAATAACTTCAAATAAATTGTCATTCATACTTGCAACGAAATTATTGACAGCTTTGACAAGAATTCAATACCAAACAGAGAGAACGTCTGATTTGAGCTCTTAAGCATCATGGTGTTCTTTTATCAGCATACACAATGCGAACAGTCGCTTGAGAATCCACGAGGATTCTTAGAGGCACAGTACACCCTCAGATATGAATTTTGAGATTTCCGTGTAATTGTGTAGAAGACCCCTCCTATATAACACGTGAACTTCCCACTTCTTATAACTCGGTGCATGCTTCCTGTGAAACGCTAGCGTCAGGACACGGCACACAATATCATGAGGCACTACACACTTGACGACGCGATGAATTTCAATTTCGGCGAGGCGAAAATGAGTGGAAATTCGCCGATTTCTTCAATGAAATACTATGATTGGTACACTTTTCGATCATACAAATTCGACTTGATTCAACTTCGACACAATCAGAATTATTGCTGCTTGGGCGCTATTCATACTCCTCAACGCCAGCGCGTGATGCGCAGGCGTGGCGTTGGAGTATGAATGGCGTGACGACACGCCCACGCGGCACGCATCTGACGCCCGCTCCGCAGTAGCTTATTAATACACCACCAATTTCATTGCGTTTCATAATATTTGATTCCAGTATTATCCTTTGCTACCATGGTGGTGAACTCGTGCACAGAAATCGCGTGTTTGGAAAAGTTAAGGTCCACTTTTTTCCGTCCGCCATGGCGTCCCCGTCGACGTTTTCACAGTCTCCGAAAGCGCGTGACGCGCGCAACGCGCTGGCAATGACGAGTATGAATTGCACCTTACAACGACTGGTCGGAACATTGTTATCTACCAGGGCTGTGCGTTATAACGTTAACGTGTTAACGCATTAACGGGTTAACGCGGTTTTTTCTCGAAAATTAACGATTAACGCTTAACGAAAAAGTCTTGAAATCACGTTAATTTATAATTCGTTAATTGCTGTAGAATTATGGCACCAGGGTACTGCACGAGGTGCGGGTCGGCCAGTTTTGCTCAGACCCCCACTCCAATGCCAATTTTGCTCAGAACCCCTCCCCCAGGAGCGTGAGTAGGTCAAGTTTTGACCGTGTTCTACCCACTCCTCCCCACCTAGAGCTGATGTGCTCAAGCAGTGTTTATCTAGCAGGTTTACCTCTAATGTTTGATTGCAGTAAAATAACTTTTCTCTTTGAAATGGTGAAGCCAGTGCTATGCGAAAAAATGCGGATGTTTGCAGGGACGAGAGCACAGAACAGCGCTCATCGCATTTATGTAGAGAGGGGCTGAAAATGCCAAAGTGTACGTAAAGCCTAGCCTGCTTGGATCAGTCCGGGCGGATTAAGCAGCGGAGCGGTCGGTCACGGCAAAATATAACAGTGATAAGGAGATTTTGACATGATAATCGCTCCAGCCGCGAAGCGGCTGGAGAGGTTTGGTTTTGCCTAGGCCTTGTGATCACTTAGAATTTTATAAAATAGTTTATAGAATTTTAAAACAGAATTTCCGAAGATTTCCTTCTGGATATAAGTGAAGGGGTCCAGAAGACACCTGCTGTCCAAATTTCAGCCAAATCGGTTCACAAATAACAAAGTTGTGAGCCCGAAAGCTTAAGAAATTTTCATGGTGTGCGCCGTAGGCCGTAGGCCGTGGGCCGTCACGCTTTTCAGTCCTCACTGCTAATAGCCACTGCCAATGGTCGCTGCAATTAACTTGGCAGACAGGTAAGTTGGTAGGGGGTACGTAGGCTGGTTAGTAATCGATTTGTAGATGAGTGGGGATTTTGTTGACGTCATCAGGACGTCGTGAAAATGGTGGATTGTGCATTGGCAGGGATTCTTGATTGGTCTCATAGGTGGAAACTACCGTTGACTCCCGAAAAGACTTTGTTCATGAGGCTGGGCATGTCGGATTTGCCATGTACTTACAGTCTAGATGGGCGTGTGTTGAATGCCGTATCTTCTGTCAAAGACCTGGGTTTTCAGTACAACAGCAAACTTGACTTCTCGGAACATTACAAGTACTTGTGCAAAAAAGCTTCTTCTAAGACTTTCCTCATTTTCAAAGCGTTGTCCATTTGAGACAGAAATGTGTTGTTGAGAGCATTCAAAACTTACGTCAGGCCAATTTTGGAAAGTGGAGCGACTGTCTTTTCACCTCATAAAAGAAAGGATGTTCTGTTGCTTGAAAAAATCCAGAACAATTTCACACGGAAAACATATGTTTGATCTCAAGCCCTGGCCTATGACAGAATACCCTGTGCTGGAGTAAGGAATAGAGAAATGAAACTTCCTACTTTAGAATCTCGCCGACGACTAAACGATGTTTGTATGGTGTTTAAGTTACTAGCTTGCATTGCAAAAATTGAGATTTCAAGATTCTATAGGCTGAATCGTTCAAAGACTAGGGGAAGCAAGATTAAGATGTCATATTTAGCGCGAGAAGGCAATCTCAGAGCTTGTTCTTTCACTTGTAGAGCCGGATCAGCTTTCATCTCTCTTAATGTTACGCCGGTGCCTGTACCTTCTGTTTTTTGGTGCTTCAAAAGCGATGCAGGGATGAGGCTTTTGTGCTTCTAGGTCCGCGTTGGAGGAATACTTCGGGCTTCTGATGACTTCATCGGGACGTCGTGAAAAGTGCTTCGGGCTTCTGATGACGTCATCGGGACGTCGTGGAAAGTGCTTCGGGCTTCTGATGACGTCATCGGGACGTCGTGAAAAGTGCATCTGGCTTCTGATGATGTTATCGGGACGTCGTGAAAAGTGCTTCGGGCTTCTGATGACGTCATCGGGACGTCGTGAAAAGTGCTTCGGGCTTCTGATGACGTAATCGGGACGTCGTGAAAAATGCTTCGGGCTTTTGATGACTTCATCGGGACGTCGTGAAAAATGCTTCGGGCTTCTGATGACGTCATCGGGACGTCGTGAAAAATGCTTCGGGCTTTTGATGACCTCATCGGGACGTCGTGAAAAATGCTTCGGGCTTCTGATGACGTCATCGGGACGTCGTGAAAAGTGCTTCGGGCTTCTGATGACGTCATCGGGACGTCGTGAAAAATGGTACGGGCTTTTGATGACTTCATCGGGACGTCGTGAAAAATGCTTCGGGCTTCTGATGACGTCATCGGGACGTCGTGAAAAGTGCTTCGGGCTTCTGATGACGTCATCGGGACGTCGTGAAAATGCTACGGGCTTCTGATGACGTCATCGGGACGTCGTGAAAAGTGCATCTGGCTTCTGATGATGTTATCGGGACGTCGTGAAAAGTGCTTCGGGCTTCTGATGACGTCATCGGGACGTCGTGAAAAGTGCTTCGGGCTTCTGATGACGTAATCGGGACGTCGTGAAAAATGCTTCGGGCTTTTGATGACTTCATCGGGACGTCGTGAAAAATGCTTCGGGCTTCTGATGACGTCATCGGGACGTCGTGAAAAGTGCTTCGGGCTTCTGATGACGTCATCGGGACGTCGTGAAAAATGCTACGGGCTTCTGATGACGTCATCGGGTCGTCGTGAAAAGTGCATCTGGCTTCTGATGACGTCACCGGGACGTCGTGAAAAATGCTTCGGGCTTCTGTTGACGTCATCGGGACGTCGTGGAAATCCGGATAGTGGGCAGGTGTTGAGGACCCTGTTGCTGGTGAACCGAGAATTTGTGCAGACCACCCCGTAGAGTGATTAGAAGCCCATACTCGATGCTAGCCATCCGAGAAATTATGCAGGATACCCCCAAAGAATGAGCAAGAGTCTTGAGCTTTGCGCTAGTCGTCTGAGATAGTGTGCTGGATAGGAATTTGCGGAGGAGTCCGAGAACACCTTGAAAAACTTTTGTAGAAGTGTAAGGATGACAAGCGTAGCGTGCAGCAAGCTTGAGATGTTATGTAGGTCATGTTGCCAGGCTGCTTTTCAGTTTTGTAACGCGCTGAGACCATTCACACAACCCTATTTTAAGTGATTTGATTTGATTTGATTTATTACACGGTAGAACCGTGGCAGAGACAACAACAGAAATAAATACCCAAACGGCAATCAAGAGACTAAACGCACCAAAGTCAGTCGAACAACAATAGACAAATGGACCAACTGACTATTACTCAGAACTTTTGAAACAAGGTGTTAACACGCAATTCGCTAGTAACGGATTGTCCCCGTACCGAATTCGAAGCAAGCAGAAGCTAACGCCAAGCAAGCAGAACCTTACGTTAGGTAGGGGAACGAGTGGAACCATGCACCAAAGCGAGCGGAAGCAAACGCGAAGCAAGTAGAAACTAACGCTGAGCAAGAAGAATCTTACGTTAGGCAGGGGAACGAGTGGAACCATGCACCGAAGCGAGCGGAAGCAAACGCGAAGCAAGTTGAAACTAACACTGAGCGAGCGGAAGTTAACGCCAAGCAAGCAGAAGCTAACGCTAAACAAGCGGAGGTTATTACCAAGCAAGCGGAACCTTACGATAGGCGGAAGGAGTTGAATGAGAACCATGCGCCAAAGCATGCGGAATCATGAGCGAAGAGAGCGGAATCTCACCTTATGCAGATGTAGCGAGGGAAACCTCATGGTACGTCCATCGAAAAGAGGATAGTTGAAATACCTTGTGCTAGCAGCGCATAAAAAATACGATGATTAGTATTTCGACTACCAATGGATTTCGAATTCGAATACAACGGAACCGCTACCTTATACTGTCTATGAGTCAAATTCTACCTTGCCCATAACCGCAGATACATGATGATAAATGAAGTTCGCCTTTTACCCACTCTATGAATCATGTAACAACATCGATTTCCCATATGTTTATCTCAGAAAACTCGCAATAACAACTGTCTTACTGGGGGGAGAATTCATTAAGGAGATATCTTAAAGACAGTGTTTACGATAAGAATCGTTTTCCTGCTTTTTCGCCTATCTTGAAGACGGTCCCATGCTGATTCCAATGATGTTTTTGGAATCGCACAAGACCTTCTAGGAACGGAGTTATGGTCCCTCAAAAATTGAGCTTGGGAAAATGGTGGACGAGTTGTCCAAGGCTTGTAACTTCCGTCCTTCGCAGCCGATGTATGCGAGCTGACGTGAGTAAAGAGAGACGTTGAGAATGAAGGGAAGAACGGGGCTATTGATCGGACACCATCGCTCATCTCTCAATCTCGAGCATTCATTTATTCACGAGGGTGGGCGTGGAAAGTGCATCTGGGTGTGACGAGCTGACGGGTGTCCAACTTTGGGGCCGTAGGGGACCGTTCCGAGCTCATTTTTCTTAGTTTTTTCAACTTTAGGGTTGCGCCAGGCCCTGCAGCTGCCGATCTCCACCAAAAAATCAGATATGGTTTTTATCGTGGACACTGCCTTTAAGGTAGCTGAGTCGAACGCAGAACTCAGATATCAGACAGGAATCGAGGCTTTAACGAAATTTGAATTAGGGAGTTTCACGTTGCTACAACGTACGGAAAAACTAGTCACGGACCCGAGTAATCAATTGCATTCTTTTAGCCGGTTAAAAACGTTCTTTGAAGACAAATTTTTAGGTGTGATACAGTATCACACCTAAAAATGGGTATTCAAAGACCGTTTTTAACCGGTTGAAAGATTGAAATTGATTACTTAGGTACGTGACCAGGTTTTCTGCACGTTGTAGCAACACGAAACTCCGTTATTCAAATTTCGTTAAATACTTGTAAATATTTCACAGCTATCGATTTTTTCATGGACCCCTTCCTAAGTAGCGCTGTTCGGCTTAAAGCTGCGTCCATGAAATTTCGGGCGCCTTTTTATCTAAACTAAACAATCTATACCGCCAATGACTTGATGTGGTTTTCATGCCCGAAACCGCACCTATTTGCCCTCAGGGCACTAATGAATGTTTAGCCATTGAACAAACATTTGGTGTCATTGTCGCAGGAGAGTTGTTTTTTTCTGCTTTCGTGGAAAACATTCATTCATTGCATTATTAGGTCTTCATGAAGTCTTGATCTAAGAAATTCGTTCACTATAAAAATTTACGAAGTGAGGACCTCCCCCCCTGTCGTAGCCATCACTTTTTCCCAGGGGGCGGGCTGAGCAAATCGCTTGATTCGGTTGAGGGGTCGGACCAATGTTGGGTTGTATCACACCTCGCGCCGTAGCCTGATAAATCCATTTAAAGGCACAGTCCAAGCTCGTCGGCAAAATTTGATGTTATGGTCCAGCCGGTGCGTGTAGCAACCCTGCAAAACGCTGAGTCTCGACTCCTCCGAATAAGCGAACAAAATCGAGCACCCATTCCTTCCGCCCCCCCCCCCCGAATCAGAATTCGCTCCGCTAACTTCAGGGGTTTCGGTCTCAATAGGGACAAGACGCGCCAAGGATTTGATCAAAATAAAGGTTCTTCCATTTGTTATCGGTCTATTTTTACAGTGTGGTCTGCTCCAGTGCGATGGCTGCGAGCGACGAGGAGAATCAGGACCGAGACAACTCATCCACGAAATTCTCACCGTTCAAATTTACAATCTTTGAGGAGCCATAACTCCGTTCGTAGTGGGTTCTGAGCGAATCTAGAAACAATAATGTGATCAGCGCGGAATTCTCTCTAAACTGAGCAGAAAAACTGAATAACGGTTCTGAGTTCGGATTGTGCCTTTAAAGGCAGTGTTCACGATGACCTTCGTTCCCGAGTGTCAAAACAATACGTTGGCATCCAAGTCTTATCGAAATTACGAAGAAACGGTGAGAAACGCATCAAAACGTCGTATTTCAGTGACACTATTCTTTAACATGGACCAGCCGTCCAGCGGGCTCCGCCCGCCTGACGGCTGATGGCTGCTTCGCCCCCAGACCCCCGAGTTTCCGCCCCGGGCGGAAATTATCAAGTTGTCTTTGCATACATAAAATCGGCACAGGAATAATTTTGCCCCAATATTTTTTGTTGTAGACATAAAGGTCGCCTGCCGCACATGTTGACACATGGAAAGGCGGACAGCGGCAAATTATAGCGAGAAAAGCAATAAATCTGGTTCAGTTGTGCAAGCACACAAAATCAATCCAAAGTGCGGCAAATCCTGTAAATTAGCGTTCTCGACCTCGTTTCGAAGACATTCTTCTTTCTGCGGCGTCCTGCGCATTGTTACGTTGTACCGCACACTTTCTACGGCGTCCAGAGCACTCCTCCTGAGGTCGCGCACACTTTCTACAGGCGCACTCCTACATGGGTCCCGCACACTTTCTATGGCGTTCGGCGCCCTCTTACATGGGTCCCGCACACTTTCTATGTGTCCGGCGCACTCTAGCATGGGTTCCGTACACTTTCTATGGCGTCCGGCGCACTCTCACATGGGTCCCGCACACTTTCTATGGCGTACGGTGCACTCTGGCATGGGTCCCGCACACTTTCTATGGCGTCCGGCGCACTCCTGAATGGATTCCGTACACTTTCGATGGCGTACGGTGCACTCTTACATGGGTCCCGCACACTTTCTGTGGCGTACGGTGCACTCTGGCATGGGTCCCGCACACTTTCTATGGCGTCCGGCGCACTCCTGAATGGATTCCGTACACTTTCTTCGACGTCCCGTTCGGTTCTTTTGTGCGTAACCCTTGTAAAACACAAAAGTCTGCAATTACAGAGTGCACACTGTAAACTGACGGACTGACTGACTGACTGACTGACTGACGGACGGACGGACGGACGGACGTACGTACGTACGTACGTACGTACGGACGGACGGACGGACGGACGGACTGACTGACTGACTGACGGATGGGCGGACGGACGGACGGACGGACGGACGAACGGACGGACGGACGGACGGACGGACGCACGGACGGACGGACGGACGGACGGACGGACGACGGACGGACGGACGGACGGACGGACGGACGGACGGACGGACGGACGGACGGACGACGGACGGACGGACGGACGGACGGACGGACGGACGGACGGACGGACGGACGGACGGACGGACGGACGGACGGACGGACGGACGGACGGACGGACGGACGGACGGACGGACGGACGGACGGACGGACGGACGGACGGACGGACGGACGGACGGACGGACGGACGGACGGACGGACGGACGAACACCACTCTCCTTTATTACTATGGAACGGACGGACGAACACCACTCTCCTTTATTACTATGGAATGACCAGTTGTCCGATTGTTCACGGTGGTTGTCACCGGTGAAAAAAGGGATTAATCAATAATGTAAGAATATTTCAGGCAAAGCAGAATTATTTGGGGTCCGAAGGAGAGAAGGGAGCAACAGAAAGAGAATAATTGCAAAAGACGGGACCACAAAAGATTTCATTGTCATAACGAACAGTTCCAATGAGAAAAAAAGGGTGGGTAAAAGTGAAGGATTTGGTGCGCTTCTGGGACGTTTTTTCTCGATTTCTTCCTCATTTCAGTTCTACCCGGTGACCAAACAATCGATTTGGCGATTAATATCAAAATCGAGGATTATCGTGAACACTGCCTTTAAGCTGAGGCCTTGGAAGATGAGATTTTGATGTTTTTAAAATTTTTAATGCTTGACATCTGAGTTTTGTGTTCATCTCGCCTATTTCGCTATATCTTATGCTATATCAGGCCAAAAAAGGGCATTAAACATTCTAAAAACATCAACATCAGAGAGGGAGAAATGAAAAGGAAACCGCACGACTGCTAATGAACGAAGCAAAAAAAGACGAATCGATGAGCAGGCATTGCTGTAGAGCCGAGTCGCACCTGCAAGATAGCGTGTCAACTTCGTGCAAAGCTGCTGGAACGGTTCGGCAATTCCCATAGGCTGCTTGCACGGTGCTTTACGTGCCTAAGGCTGATTGCACGGAACCGAAGCTGGTTCGCACCCTACCGATCCACGATAAGGAGGTTTGCACGGAACGAAGTGTCAGTGAGCTGGTTAACACCGTACAATAAGCTGCTAGAACGCTTTGAAACACCCCAGTAAGGCTGCTTGCTCGGTGCTTCCTGGGTCGTCTACACTGAGGAAGCTCGCTTGCACCATACCAAGACGCGAATAACGTGTTTGCACCGAACGAAGTGGCTTTTAGCGTGTTAACAACCTGTTTCAAAAGTTCTGAGTAGGCATACACCGGCACCATGAAGAAAAGAGATCTTACAAATATTACTCCTTTGACAACAGATAACTCTCAAGTGTCTTTTTGAATTCACTGAGTTTCCCCACTACAAAACCTGACCGAAGTAGTTTATTGAATTCAGGCCCCGCCCTATTGACAAAGAAGTGCTGTCGTACATTCCGCCTGGCCCCAATGAGGCCCAATTTCACCGGTGCTCCCCTAGTGGTTGATGGTCTAAGGTTGAACAGCCGGCTAGCCTTGATACCAGCACTCCCATGAATGATCTTATACATCATTATCATATCAAACCTTCTTCTCCTGTGCTCTAGAGTGGTTAGGCCCAGTTTAGCGTTCCTGGTGACATGGCACACGTTACCATCAGTCTGAAACCACGATGTCCTGAAGAAAACTCTACGTGTAAAAGTATTCTGGACTTTCTCAAGCGCGTCGATGGATCCTTTTTTGTATGGATTAAAAACTACCGTACCATACTCCATAAGTGGACGTACGTAAGTTTTATACACCTCGGTCAGCACGTTTGCATTAGTAGTTGATAATGCTCGAAACGCGCTGTGCATCATCCGATTAGCCGTGGACGCGACCTGGAGGCAGTGATCATCGAAATTAAGATCATCCTTGATAAGAAAACCAAGGTCCTTAATCTCGCTGACCTCGCTCAACTGCAAACCGTCGATAGTATAGAAGCCACTAACTCGCCTCTTACCAAGCTTCATCACTTTAGTCTTTTCGCTGGAAAGCGGCAATTTCCATTCATTTGACCATTTGGCTACATCATTAAGAGCTTTTTGAAAACACTCCGAGTCTTCCATTGTCAAAATAGGTTTATACAACTTAAAGTCATCAGCGAATGCCGAACAGCCGACATTGTTCAAGGATGTAATCGAGGGAAGCTCATACGTATAAATATTGAAGAGTATTGGTGAAAGCACTCCCCCCTGGGGAACACTACTAAGGACTGCAAAGGGAGAGGAGAACGTACTATTAAGCCTGACCCTGAAAGTTCTGCCCGGGAAAAAAGCACGAATCCAAGCCACTATACGCGGATGGATACCCACTATTTCTAGTTTGTTTACTAGTTTGCGATGAGAAACTCTGTCAAATGCCTTGGAAAAATCAAGGTAAATAACATCCACACCTATATCTTTGTCCAGCGCACGCGTCCAATCATCAAGTGACTGCAGCATCGCCGAAATTGTGGATTTGTCCTTTTGAAAACCATGTTGATGTTCCGAGATGATGGAGTGCTCCTCTAGATGGGCCATAATTTTTTTTCATTACTTTTTCAAAAAGCCTCGCAAAGATAGACGTGATACTGATGGGCCGGTAATTGCTGGGATCAGAAAACGGCTTCTTCTTCGGTATAGGAGTCACAAAAGGTGTACGCCATCTGCTCGGAACATCTCCACGCACAAAACTCAAGTTGAAAATGTATGCTAGTGGCCCAACTATGGAATCAATGACCTTTTTAAAGAAACACAATGGTAAGTGATCCGACGTGTCGGAAAACGAATTAGGCTATTTGGCTAGTAGATCCGACAATTCACCCGGAAGAAACCAAACAGAGTCAGGCATAACAGGAAAAAGCGAAGGACTAACACGCTCATTCGAGTCAGTGTCATCAAGGAATGCCTTCATAAACACACTCGCCAGAAGTTGAGCTCTTTGGGCATTATCCACTACACTGGAACCATCTTGTCTCTCAAGACAACCCACATCAGACCTGCTTTTTAGCTTAGAGTTAAGGAACTTGTAGAATGAGTTCTTATTTTTGGATGCAATTACCTTTTTTTCCAACGCGCTATTGTACTTCTTCAAGCGTTTTTCAAAGATTGCCGTGATTCTTTTGTATTCGCACCAATCCTCCACAGAATTGCTATTACTCGCTACGTTCCAAGCTCGAGTTTTCTTGAGAGAAAGGTTTTCCAAGTGCCTTGGGAGACACACTTTTTTTGAAGAGAATAAACAGATAGGCACGAACAAATCAATGGTGTGGTGCAGAATGGAAAGGAAGAGCTCATACTTAGCCTCCACGGCATCCACAGTACTCAGAGAGCCATACCAGTCAACGTTTCCAAGGTACTCATTAATACGGCGGAAGTCCGCCTTACTACAGACCCTTTTGAGGACCCTGTCATCTAACGCCTCGACGTGCACCTTCAGACTAAATGTGATCGAAGCATGGTCACTCGTACCCAATGCAGCAGCAACATCCACACTGCCAACCAAATCGTCCTCGTTGGACAGCAGAAGATCCAAAACATTACTACCTCGGGTTACGATTACATTATTTTGGGTAAGATTATGCGTAGCACACATATCCATATATTGTTTACCGCACAGGGAACCAGCTGTGGGGGTCTGAAGCGACCAGGATATTTCCAGGAGGTTGAAATCGCCCGTAACAATACAAGCCTGACGACAGGAAATTAAGTCGCCCAATGATTTAAGAAATTGATCGAACACCCGTGCGGAGCATGAAGGCCACAATTATTCTCAGTGTTTTATTCCCCAGCATGAGGTCCGAACAAAGAAGCTCAAAACCTCCAGGATAACACTCCTGATACACCAACTTAGAGCAAAAAGACTTTTTGACTAAGAGAGCCACACCTCCCCCCTGAGCAGATCAAACTGAGAGCATAAACCACCAAATAGCGAAACATCAGTGACGAGTGGGGTGAGACATGTTTCCGACAGCGCAACAATGCCAAAGCCAGATTGTTGTATTAGTCCAATTAAACTATTAATATTTTTAGGAACCGACCGAATATTCGCGGAAAGACACCGTATATCGTTATTAGAAGTCCGAGGAATGTTTACATGTTTAAATCAGACTGAACTTGGGAAGAACAGACAGTGACTTCACAGGCAACATCAGGCACACTTAGGCTAGTAAGCTGATCGTGAGAATCAATAACATAAACCGGCGAAGGCGATACAGGAACTGAGGAACTATTACAACTTGAAATCACAACGCTTTCTGCAATAGGTCGATCATTGCCTAGAGTCTGGGGTGAGAAAGATTGAGGTGGAGTGGATAGAGCAGTAGAAACATGCCTTTGTGTGAGATTACGCGCATTCCGAGCCTCCCGATTCCGGTTTAACTCCTCTTTTGTGAAGGCCTGATGTATATCCCTCTAGTGGAGAAGGACCGAAGCCGGTGTGCTCTGCGCAATAGAAGTCCTTGGAAGAATGTGTTAGGTAATACAACTTTAACAAGCCGAGACCAGAGATTATTGGGCTTTCCCAATCTATACACTGCTTGTGGCAAACATTCGATTTCAAGGAAATCAAGAATTTCATAAATCATATCACGATCATAAGCAGCCCTATCTGTAGACGGAGATGTATCACAACACTCTGAGATACCTACAACTACAACGGATCGCAAACGCTCCTTCTCACTACAACAGTGACTTCTTGCAGAGGAATCCGACATACTAATAGGTGGTGACAGAATAGGCGTCTGAACTGCAGGGAGCCCACGCTGGGCTTCCGCAAGCGCCTCTTTCAAGGATGAATTCTCTTTACGCAAAGTAATGAGATCACTATACAGCTCCATGTTCTTCGACACAATCAAACTCATCTGTTCTTGCATTTTAAAAATATGATTGACCAGTATTTTCAGATGCACTGGGGTTTTCTTGTCCGTGTGAAGCTTGTCGAGTGCGGTCGCCACATCCATCATACCATCCACGTCCACGTTATCCACTTGAGAAACATGAGCACCATTAGCATCACAAGCAGTAGCACCATTAGCATTAGCATTAGCATTAGCAGCGTTCCGTGTTCGCATTATGATTGGAATAGGATTTTATCACTTCCACAACGAACGACGACCCGAGAGCGAGCTTGACCGTAATTTACCTTTCAAGGTGGCTTGATGATAAACAATAGATATACAATTTCAGGATCCGCCACAGAATCCCTCGCAAGTTTTCCCCCACGTATATATAGCAGCACAACACCAGTGTATGTAGCAGGAAACGAGTCGATAAATCAGAACACGAGCCAGTCAATAGTATATATCACAGCCAAACGTCGAGACCAAATGACATGGTACCACTCGTTCCAATCGTTTCTCAAACTTGGGTAATTAAACCTGTTGCTCCCTCATTCTTTGTCACCAGCCTACTGATTTTTTCTGCAATAAACGGTACTTGCTGATCAGCAACCAAATTCAAAAAGAAATTGTTAGAACTATCTCCACTCGCAGCTCAGCAGAGCTTTTTCATGTCAAATTCACGGAATCAAAGCGGCTGTTCTGCGAGGGAATGGGGTGGGGAATAAGTAGGGAAAACTGCTTTGTTCCACAGATGTGAAAGTGCCCAGATGGAATGGAAGGTAAATTCTGACTGTGCAGGTTTTGAGTTAGTTTCATTCAAAAGCGAAGAACTGCGGGAAGATTATGCATCCGGCTGTAGACCAGCAGGCTTTCATAATTATCGACCGGACTGGCTACGTCTGAGCGACCAACTATCACCGGGACCTAGGGCCCCTGTCAGAGTTGGTTGAGAAAATCACCGCGGCGACTAGTTCGATACGTATGAAAAACATGGAGGTTGCAAATAGCACCCGGTGTAGCCAGCTGTGGCTGACGCGATCAATATTAATGAATTACTAGCGAGACCTAGCGAAGTTTTCGCTCAAGAAAGCTTTCGCGTGAGCCAACTTCCTGAGGCGGATTAGTTTGTCAGAACAGTGTTGACTGACTTCCGTCTACCTCAAAGTTGCTGTCCGTATGGACTCTCCTGAACAGAGGAGGCTGCCGGACATTTACACCAGGGCATGGGGTTTGAAAATGTGGGATCAAAAAGCAAACCATCGTCGGTGGCTACCGGCATAAAGTTCACCATTCCCTCTGTCCTTTCTTCCTTTGCGTCCCTACCCACTGCCCTTTCTTCCGATTTGTAAAGTTTCCAGGCTATTATTCTTGCTTTACCATAAGTATCTACATGATAAGGAAAAACGCATGGCATTCTAGGTGATGTTACCCTAGTTTAGCAGTATCATGCCCTTGTTATCAATAAACAAAATATCTACGTGGACGTTCATGTTTTTGTGAAGCAGATTTTGATAAGCTCAGACTTGCAACATATATAAAACTGATTTATGGAAGTTAGTGAATCGAAATGACTGAGCGGTTATAATGAGTGACGAACAGAGAAGGCACGGAAGTGTAGCTGCTGATTGTTTTCTAAGATTGGCAAGGAAATGTCTCTGGAGTTTCGCGTCATTCTCAAAACGCTTCGCGCGCTTCTGAAGATACATGTTTCCTATCTGTTTCCTTCGCTACAAAAAGGTTAAGATTTGCCTGAAAATATGAAAAAAAAACTTTTCTAAACTTCTATATTTTTGGCGATGTTCTACACACTCCCACTGTGGCCCTGCACACTTTCTCAGACGCCTTACACACTCCTACTGGGGTCCTGCACACTTTCTATGACGTCCTGCACACTCCCACTGGGGTCCTGCACACTTTCTATGACGTCCTGCACACTCACACTGGGGTCTTGCAAACTTTTTGGACGCCCTGCACACTCCAATTTGGTTCCTGCACACTTTCTGTGATGTCCTGCACACTCCCACTGGAGCTCTGCACACTTTCTAAGACGTTCTGCACACTCCCACTGGGGTCCTGCACAATTCCTATGACGTCCTGAACACTTCCTGTTGTGGATACACAACCTTGTATATCTAATATAACATATATAGATTAGGGCAAATGGTATTGGGTACTAAGGATCAGAACGGTCATATAACATTGTATAGTTCATCCAGAGCCCAGACACCATTTACGACTCTGCCGTTAGGCATCGTATCCAGAGGGTGGTGTCTGGTAGGTTTATTACACGCGGGTGTGCCTCATAGGTGCCGCTACAATTAATAGATGCGATACTGCTTGAGGTTCGGTGCACCCTGTGAATAGATGTGTAATTACAACTTTGTATGATATTTGTTTGTGGGGCCGCCTCCCCAATCTGTATAAAAGGCAATGGAATGTTGATGGTGTGTTCGTCTGTTCACTGAGCGGTCACTTGTTAATAAATCTATATATTGCAAGTGTCTGTAACCATTGGTAATCCACCAAACTTCTACTGGGGTCCTGCACACTTTCTATGACATCTTGCACACTCCTACTGGAGGCTTGTACACTTTCTAAGACGCCTTGCACACTCGTACTGGGGTCCTGCACACTTTCTATGATTTCCTGCACACTCCCACTTGGGTCTTGCACACTTTTTTGACGCCCTGCACACTCCACTTTGGGTCCTGCACACTCCCACTGGGGTCTTGCGCCTTTTTTTGACGCACTGCACACTCCACTTTGGGTCCTGCACACTTTCTATGATAGCCTGCACACTTCCACCGGTGTCCTGCACACGTTATATGAAGCCGTGCACACTCCCATTTATGTCCTGCACCCTTTCTATGACGCCCTCCACACCTATATTCGGGTCCTGCACACTTTCTATGACGTCCTGCACACTCCCATTTGGGTCCTGCGCACTTTTTATGACGTCTTGCACACTCTAACCGGGGTCCTGCACACTTTCTGTAACGTCCTAAATGCTACCACTGAGGTCCTGCACAGTATCGGTAACGCCCTGTATACCCACGAACCCTACCGATTCTGTACGGCGTCCCATCCATTACTATTAAGTACCTACCGCTTTGATGAGTGCTTAGCCCTTCTCACGCTAGACGACTTATAGAAGTTTTCATGACCCACGGCCAAAAGTGCGCCCCGCGGACAAAGTCGGCTGCCCCGAGAGATGAATCAGGCTGATTTTCTGGGAACCCAAATTTGTCGTACCCACCTACATAATGATACCATTTCATAACATTTCTGATCGGCCATTCTCAAGATCGGCGGGACACACACACACACACACACACACACACACACACACACACACACACACACACACACACACACACACACACACACACACACACACACACACACACACACACACACACACACACACACACACACACACACACACACACACACACACACACACACACACACACACACACACACACACACACACACAACGCGACGACATAACTACTTTAAGTATAAGAATGTGGAACGATATCATGGATATCATTCATTTCTCAGCTAATATCATGTGAACATCGGTCTTGTCAGCCACATCGGGTGATTTTTCTGAGATAGTTTTATAACAGTTTGGGTCTTTGGTTCTTGTGACCACAGAAAGAGGACTGATCTAGTGGGGAGATGAAGAGGTCTTTGTTCGAAATTCTTGCATGGGATATTACTGCGTAATATCAAGAAAAAGTGAACAATTCTGTGAAAAAGGGGTCTCCCAAGCAAAAGTGGTTTGGTTCGCGTTACAAACGTTTCAACAAAAAGGGAACAATAGGAAAGTGGAATGAGGAGAGTGTACAAAAAATGAACAATATCCTCTGAAAACTCTTTTCTTTGTCAAAACTTCTAAACAGCGGAAACAAACCGTTGTGGTATTTTACGAGGGAGAATTGAATGGTTTCCTAAAACAATTTGACATCATCTCCTCTTTTAATGATAGCTATTAGGTACACATGCATATATACATATTTTACCGGCACTCACATAATCAAAGTCCTTTATGGAGCCAAAAGCAATTGCTCATAGAGAACCGCAACGGTTTGTTTCCGCTGTTTAGAAGTTTTGACAAAGAAAAAAGCTTTCAGAGGCCATTGTTCATTTTTTTTTACACTCTCCTCATTCCACTTTCCTATTGTTCCCTTTTCCTTGAAACGTTTGTAACGCGAGCCAAACCACTTTTGCTTGGGAGATCCCTTTTTCACAGATCTCAATAAACTTTACTTCGACGGGCTCGAATTGAGGGAGCTAGGCTACATAAAGCAGTTCAGCTAATTTCGTACCTCTGCTTATCAATGGGAAGCGGTCGGCAGAAGATCAATATGCGTGAATTCCTATGCAGAACACACGCCACCGGTTGAGCGAGAGAGGTTGCGCTGCCATGATTTTCAAGCACATCGATCTTCGACCAACCGCTTCTCATTGGTAATTTGATGTGCAACTTTTGGTGGGCTAAGCTATAATGGTTACAGCCCGTGCTGTGTAATAAAATGGGGATGTTTGAAGGAGGGAGGCGGGTGGGGGGGGGAGTTTGATCCTGCCCGAAGTTCATAGTTATGCAAAGTAACGATCACGAGATAAGGATATTCAAGTCAAGCGGGGTCGATTTACCCTTTCTATACACTTTCACCATCTGGGATGGAGATTGAACACTCTACAGTATATGGGCTCACACTTTCTCAAGTGTGGTTCGCCGAAAGCCGACAATGTTGAAAGTAACGAGTTATGTGAGTAGGATATTTCAGTCAAGCGTGGTTGTTTTACCTTATATACAAAATTTCACCGTCTGAGATAGACGCTGAAGCGCGCTACACTGTACTCGTCAACGAAGAAAAAACTTGCTATTCTTCGAATTCTTCAAAAAAAGTAGGTTTTCAAAATGTTATAAGTGAAGTAGTAAATGAGTTATCTGGAAAGGTCCGGGCTTCGGGAAACTAGACTTTATACTCTACCGTTTGCAACATTCCGCAAACCTGAAGAGTGCCTTTGAAAAACATTAACCTGTTGTGGGTTCTTCCCTAAAATGCACTGTGGGTCCACATCTAACGAAGTACTGAGAAAACGCGAATATGGGCGCAGGACCGACACCAGAAACAATTTCGCGAAGGGCACACTCCAGAGGTGCCGTAGGCTTCAAACCTGAAGTTACTGCAGTTTTAAACCCTAATTTAAAAAATTCGTGAACTTGGATGTTTTTTATCATTTTCCTCTATCAGTGTAGCGGTATTCGGCGTTCATTTTAGACGCTGAAACTCAGAATAGAGTAAGTGGACCACGCTGGACTCAAATATACTAATCTCGTGACTCTTACAGAAACGCGCAAGTTGTTTTTTGCAAAAAAAGCGTTTTGGGGTGTTTTTAGCGTTCACAAGGCGCCGCATCGCCGTAATTCACTTCAAAATCGACGAAATGAGTTTTTCAGGAAGTTTTCGTGTTCCTCTCAATGAGGCGAATGCGACGGTACGTGTAGAAAATCTTTTTTACTTGACATTCTGCTGAAGAATGGTTATTTTCCCCTATAATTCCCATCGAGCACAGGTCAAAACATGGCGTATTTCGGCCATTATGACCGTCTTATCATTTCCTAATGAGGAATTTTGTGACGTAAATATGCGATTTTCCGTAAAATGCCGGGGTTAAATCTATTATTTTGTACTACTATCGCATAGGAGTCAATAAAAGTAATTCATAAATGACTTTAAATCGAAATTGAACCGTTCTGAAGAAAGTTGTGGCGATGCGGCGCTTTGTGAGTGCAAAAAACGCCGCAAAACACTTTCTTTGCAAAAAAAAACATGCGCGGTACTGTAGTTTTCGAAATTTCCGACTTCGGGCGGGACAACTCCTGAGAAAGGTGTTAGCCCTCGTATTGTAGCAGTACTCGTCCTCAATGTTCAGCGAGGAAAGTTATTCTACAGGGTAAATCGACCACGCTCAACTCGAATATCAACTCTACTGACTCATACAAATCTTTCGCAGAAATCATTCAGCATTTAGTAAGCAAATTGCTCTAGACACTACACATAGAGAATTCATATGTCTTGTCTATCCTTTTGGGAACGCCTTCACTATGACTCCACCCTAAACTTCCTAATTGAACACCTTCACTCGCAATTCAGTTCAAATAGTATTTCAGTCAAATCGCAATGCATAGTTGAATTCCATGTGAAAAACTGCTCCGGGGGGTTTTCACTCAAATGCCTATTTCTCCAATGGGTCTTTCTCCAAAGGTCAGACATCTCCGGAGCCCTTCATCCCCTCTGAAGCTCAGACCCCCAGTGGTGCCCTATCCAGCAACGAACCCTGTATGGCGCTGATTGACACGGGAGATCTGACAATGTATTGATTTTTGACGTGGTAATGTTGTTCTTTTTAATGGTTTAACGAAATGCAAAATTAACGTGTTAACGCATTAACGGGTTAACGTGGTTTTTTCCCGAAAATTAACGATTAACGCTTAGCGAAAAAATAATTTTCATTAATGCACACCCCTGCTCTCTACTATTGCTGCAGAGCTCGTCCAGACACTGAGCTGACCAAACTTGTTAATGATTTCATGTTTGAACAAGAATGAGCTGTTTGGATCCCCAAACCTCTGTAACGAACGTCCAGTGGGTGTGTGCACGCTGTCTCTAAAGCGCTAAACCTCAACACTGTGCGGATTCCATTTTCCTACTTTTCTTCGTTCTCTTTGCTTCTCTCATTCGCAACGTAAAGCGAAATGTTCTTTATTATTGGGAATTATTATTGTTTTGTATTTTTTCTCGTACTTTTCTGTAGTTTTGTTATAAAGGTTTAATTACTCGAGTTTGAGTAATGAGAATAGGATGGTTGACGATGTTATGATCAAGATGTGTGGTACAATCAGGATGGGCGTGCCTTTTTGTGGCCACAAAAATAGTGACGAACCCCCTACACACAAACATGCATTCTGAGGTGTTGCATCGTTGCATGATGCATCACATCGACTACATTCCCATCAATGCTCCCGTTGCGAAATCGGGCAGCGAAATGTGATGGAGTTGCAACTAGGTACGAGGTGAGTAATGGATTCGCCAATACGAGGCGAATCTTGCATGAGTCGTTCTCGCACATTTTGTTGCCTGCGATTCGCTTTTTTTTTCTCAATGCTCTGCAGGTGAGACACGTTCCGCACCCAAAGAAGGCGAGATTAGTGATAAGTTCGATTTCGTGTTTCTCAAGTCGTGTCCTTCAGTGCCGCTCCAATATCCTTGTAACTGTGATCGACTTTTTAAATCTACCGTCAGGCGTCTTAATCAACCGCTGCGAGGTGTCGTTCGAGATCCCGGAGAGAAAACTTATCGCGGACAACTTCGACATCCGTGCATGAGTGTTGATTTTGTTTTACGATCAGATATGATTGTCGTCACATACAAAGAGAGGAAAATCGGTTCGATAGAATTTATTGGTGGAACGGCGACATGTCAGCGTACGATCAAACATCAAACGATTGCCCAGGGTCCAGCAGGTCGATGTTAAGAGCTTCGATCAAATAAAAACAATGTGTGTTGTTTCTGTTTCGTTTTTCTACTATTTATATATCCTTTCCACCGGAAAATTTTTGCGATACCCCTCCAACTTCTCGTTTTTTCCTAAACACTAAACGACTCCATCCCCGGTTGCGGTACCATTGACAACCAAGCATGCCTCGCCCAATTTCCTCGCGCTTGCTGCGCTCTCCACTCCACCTCTTGCGCCGGAGACCCAAAGAAAAAGACGCTACCACTGAGCCATCGACTGCCATCTCTCGGATGATTGAGGCTTCGATGTATATTCTGGCAAACAGCCACGACCGCTCCTTCTATGTGGATGCTGAGGCTGTAATCACAATTACATCTCTAAACACATTTCCTATAGAACAATTTCTTTGAATTCTAGCAATAATTTTATTTCTGATTGATCAGGAACAATTCTAACGCTCACTTTTTTAGCAGTACGCGATTTCCTTAAAAAAATTACTGAATTACTGAATTCATTGTTAACGCTTTTGTTTACACATGTGATAAAAAAGAAAAAGCGAATAAGCTCTGTCAGAAAGGGATCTACCAAGTAAATGTGATTCGGTGCTGAGAGAAACGTTCCGACAAAAAAAAAGAGTGTTAGGGAAGTGCACTGATTGAGTCTACGACAAAGGGTCAATATTTCTTGAGAACCGACTCCCTCTCTTTCTTCGGGTCTATTCTACCACCGCATGGAAAAAGTACAGCCTACTAAACCTTTCAGCGGATTAATTCAGAGATCGATGATTTCAGTGATTCATCCTTGGGTGCAAACTTTGATAAGGGGGACCACTCAAGATTCTTTCATGAGAATTGAATTTTTTCCGATATCATACATCACTATCACTGATAGCGTAATCAGTCATTGCCTTCCTAGAAACTCCATGGGAATCCTTAAAGGCATAGTCCACGGTGAAATATGGTTGTCGAGTTTTCCGTTGAATATGGGAGGTCAGAGGCCTATTGAGACAATCGTGTCAGAAAGAGCAGCGAAAAATGCCCGAAAACCGCTTTTCTCTACCAAAACAGGATCGCTTCTGTGACGTTTCATTTCTGGCATTAGAAGAATTGACCGGTTCGGAGGAGTGAACTGTTCAATGTAATAAACGTGATAAACATGATGAATTCTTTTGATAACCGATTGTTTTCCTTCCTTCCTTGTAACAAGGGATCGACCCAAAGGCCGGCCTCCAAACCCAGGAAGCCGTTTTGAGGTGGCGAAAACTTCATTCGGAGGCAATTTCGGAACTCCAAAGTTTGTGAGTGACCTTGTGAAGACCCACTAGTCCCTTTAAACACAAAAACTGGAAAACGGTTCTCATCGTGTACGGTGCCTTCAAACTTATGAAAGCTGAACCTTTCACTCCTTTTTGAAATGCTTAGTGCCCCCTCCCCCCTCCCAAATTGCTCCCATCCCTGTATAGAAGAACCAAAGCTGTAAATGATTCCTCTCCGCGAAGACGCAGAGATTGCACTTTCGCCGGCCGAGAGAGTGCTAGGCCAGTTAGCAGCGCTTTTATTTTCGTCCTCTCTGCTCATCATACTGACTCGGACACCCCTCGTGCCGGGTTGACAATGCTCCGAAGACCGTAGGCTGCTTGTTGCTCCAAATTTCTTGTTCATGATGCAATACGGTAGTACACCAATCAATCCACATTATTGTACCGCCGCATCTCTTGTCTCTGGTTCGTCAAAAAGCGGTACATAATAGTGAATGCTTGAAATTCCTTGGAGCGAGCGGTGCACTACCGCACTTCATCAGTGACAAGAAAACGGAGCAGCATGCAAGCTACCCGAAGATCATCCGCCGAGCACTGCTATCTATCGGTCGATGTTAAGAGCAGTGACAAAGAAAAACGGAGTGTGTTGTAATCCTCACGATTGAAATGTAGCTCGAAAGAGCAGATGTGTCGTCATTACCTTGAAAAACAAAAACGTTGTAGAGTTTGTAGAAAAGTGATCTTCGCGAACTGAAAACAAAATTGCAACTTTTACCACTTGAGAAGAACCGGCTCCAAGTCACTACATAACGTATGTACGACCCCCTATTGAAAATACAATTTTCAACTTAAAGGGTTCACAATGATTTCTGTACCCGAGTTTTTTACTCAAAACAATGCGTTGGCCACCGAGTGCTACCAAAATTGAGAATAAACGGCTAGAAACGCACTAAAACGTCTTATTTCAATGACATCATTTTATGACATGGACTAGTTGTCCAGTTGGATGAACGTGTTCTCGGTGGTGTTCTCGGTGGTTGTCACCGGTGACAAATTGGGTCAGTCGAAAATAGAGGAATGTTTTGTGCAATGCAGTGTTAGTTAGGGTCCGAAGGGAAGAACGGAGCATTAGAGAGTAGAGAACTTCAAAGGACGGGTCCCCAAAAGATTTCATTGTCCGAACGAACAGTTCCTATGAGAGTAAAGAGGCGGGGTGAGAGTAAAAGATTTCGTGTACTTCTGGTGCGTTTTTCACAATTTCTACATCGTTTTAGTTCTAACCGGGGGCCAATCGACCGATATAGTCAATAATCTCAGAATTGGGTATTACCGTGAACACTGCCTTAAAAAAAACTGAAATCGACGTATAATTTCCCGCAGTGTCATATCTTCATTTCCCAACCCGACTGGTGTACAAGAATTAGACGTGTTAAGGTAGAGGACGTTGGCAAGCGACGTTGGCATTCTGCAGGGTTTTTTTATCTGATTATCCAACGGTTGGCGTCCCTTGAGCAATAGGATTTCGGACCATCATGGGTCCAAACGTAGAGATAATTGGACTGTGTGAAAATTTTGCACACAGCTTTTTCTCCCAGCTTCTTAAACTTCCGGAATAATAAGACATAAAAATATGTAAGGCGATGTGGTTAAGGCACCCCAATCGGAATGCCGCCCCGCAAGCGCTGGAACTACACAATTTAATTATTTGTTAATCGTTATCACATTTATCATTGATTTGCATTGCGGCACCTTCTTCTAACAGTATTGCTTTTGAGTTTTATTATGTTTTCGTGCCAACACTTTTCACGGATACTTCGGAACCCTTCGAGCTATTATATTAGTTGTATTTTTTCTAGAACTAATACATATTTTTGAGCCCTGCTCACGAGCGACCCACCTCCTGCACTTCACAGTGAGTTTTCTAATCTAAATTTTCCTTGGGTCAATCTTTTATCTTTTTGTCAATCTTTTTATATTCGAATTTTGATCGGAACACGGGCGAGCTGTTTTGTTTTCTTTTGCTTTGTTTTTTCATAGTCCAGCTATTTTTTCATTGAACAAAACAGCCTGCCGTAATTCCCGTTTTTTTTGTGGATGAATTTCGATCCTGCTAGTGGCGATAATTTTTTTAAGAGTAGTTTTTCGTTAGGTTTTGGTATATTTCAGCTGGAAATTGTTAGAAGCAGACTGTCGTATCCTTTTTCTTTTTTTTTCCTTGCTAATTTTTATACAGGCTACGGACGAGCTGATTTTCATACAGTCCTACTTAAAGGCATCGTACGCGCAAAAAAACCGTATCTCATTTTTTCATGTTTTTGCACAGACAATTCTCTGACATACAGAATAAGAGTGGAAAGGCTCCACAAAACCATCGACTTTTTAGAAAAAACTCATTTTCAAATGTCTCGAATTATTCACTTCCCACCCCTCCGTCGATTTCGGTGTATCTGGTGCAATACGTCGGAAGTTTTTTTCGCAAACTCAGACACTCGAGGTGGGCGAGCCTCGTTCATTTTCGCTGAAGGGGGCGAGCCTTAAACCGTGATTTTGGGCGGAGACTTGAGGGGGACGGCGCTCCGACCAACGTTGAGCCTGCCCTCAGCGCCGCGACGTGTGCATTGTTCTTGGGGCAGTTTTTCTGCCGTGGAGAGCGAAATCTCACTTCAAATTTCCATAATCCGCGCTGCATTTCAGCAATCTGATTCTTTTATGTTCGATGCTTCTATTGCTGAGTCTGCTTTTATCCCCTTCTTTCGATCATATAAACCATCCATTTAGGGAGATTTCATGGCGTCGAACAGAATTATGAGATCCCTTTTTGGTTTCTGGTTTGTCCGCGAGGATTTATCTCTTTAAGGAGCCCCGGGTTAAGGTTTGGACGTGATTCATCAGAAATTCCCTCCATCTAAGAATAGAAAAATCATTTAACAAGTTGTTCCCTATGGCTTTTTTTGATCGGTGGCGTCCGTTTACCTTAGGCTTCTAACATTTCATTACAGGAGTTCGTTTGCTTTCTCATCGCAATCTTTTTCGCAGCGCCGAGATATGCGATGACCACAACTGTAATATGGTGAGTTAATGCTCACTAGCATGGTTCCTCTTTATTTCGTTTGCTATGGAAACTCATTCCATAGGTTGTTTGATTTGCGTCAAGGTGACAAAGCCCTAAGAACGACCCGCCGTACCTTCTGAGAACTCGCGGAAAAGGTACCAGTCCATCGACAGGTAAATTTTAGCACTTCTCCACAGCATTTAGATGGTTGCCTAGGATTGATTTTCAGGCGCCACTTGAGCGATTGCGGGTGCGACATCGTTACAGCAGTACACAACTGGACTGTTTAAAGGGTAGGTTTTCCTGTGCTGAAAATAGTTGAGCAGTCAGCTGAGTTTAAAACTGTCAACATTACAGTTTTCCGAAAGTTCAAAAGAGCAAAATGAACGACACGAACGAGGAGTCAAGCGGAATATTTGCCTTATCACTATTTCTGCTAACTATTGTTGATGTGTTGTTGACATTATTTTCCTGTTTTGTGAATTTGCTACCCTGTTGATTATCTTTTGTACGGGTATTTAGACCTCGTTCCAATTCTAGCGTAATCACTTTATCACGCAGGTATTTAATGCAAACTGAAATTGGGTCAAAATGAAGTACCTCAAGAGAAATTGAAACGAAAACGTATAAGTCGCCTCACAACTTTGTATTTACGTCTCTGATCATTCGTGTATAGTGAAATGAAGATTATTACAATTACTGAAGCCTAAATAAATTTTCATGGTTTTCAAGTGCCTTACTAGTCTAATTAGGGAGGAAATTGTCCTGAATGGCGAAGAAGCGACGAGAACGGAGCAAGTCCTAGGGTACCAAAAATATTGGCATTGGGATGACCCGCGTAATCACCGCGGGTGAGAACCGGGGTAGGACGGTCCCGCCGCGAAGAGACGATGGGGGCGCCAGCCTCGTTCCACTGGCACGCCAGCCTTGTCATGGAAGGAAGGCTGGCGTCCTGGTGGAAGTGGGGCTCGCCCCTCTCGAGTATCTGAGAACGTCGGATGTGTTTTTTGCTTCAAACTTATTAGGTGGGTGAATTCCTGTTGCCTCTTGTTCACTGGAACTTATTCTTAAAAATAAAGTATCCATTGGGCAAGTTTGGATGTTAGAATTTCCCGAATGAAAAATTTCAAATGCTGAATCATCTGCGCCTGTGATGGCGCTTCTGTTCCTTGTGCTAGATGGTTGGCGAAAATTGGTGGCGGATCGTCATTTTGAACCCCTCCAACTTCAGAACCTTATGTTTTTGACGCGCGAAACTTCATGAACGTGGTCCGCCGGGCCCATTCATGAAATTGAGCCTGAAAAATGGAAATTGGTTTTCAGCGCGAACGATGCCTTTTATTTTACATCTATTCCAGCTGAGATTTTTGTAAAAGCAACCCGTCGTAATGTATAATTTTTCCTGGGGTGGGAGGTTGTTTGAGTTTGCGATATTTTTGATCGCGGGATGTGGGATCCTAAGTATTTTGCGGCCCATAACCAGCTGCTGGATCCTTTTTGGTGAATTCACAGTTAGGTTTTATATACCTCCAACAATGCACACTTTCCTCGCCGCTTGACACCATTCCAGTTAGATCCCACAGTGTTTTCCTGTCTCTTTGCGCACCACCAAAGAAGCTCTGCACATTCTTCTGTCAGCGGTCGACACTTAGCCATTTATTATTGTTAAGTCAGATAACAATATGCTGACCATGTTTCTTGTTAGGATGGGCAAAAACATCCTCACAGCACCTGTAGATCATCTATGAAAATGAAGGAGTTTTGCTGCATTTCATTCCTTGCGAGACGATCATGTCGCCCAGTCGAAACAGCTAGCAGCGATTATACATCCACTTCATCTCTTCATTTCTGACTGGATTTCATTGCATGCCACCCCTGAACACCATGAAATCTTCCTGGTGAGTGTACCCTTAGCTTAGCCCCCCATTGAGTAAATGCTCTGAACTCCATCAGAGAGCCCCGCAGCAGCTACAAACATGGATTTAGAATGCCTCTGGAAGTACAACTGGCAGGGATTTTGTTGGAAACGGCGTTTGTGAGTAGTTGTCTTTCCCTAATCGGAATTCTTCGAAATTGTCTAAGGCATCGCCAGAGCTTGACAGAAACTCAAAGGATCTCTCATTGGGTGATTGCGCGCCCCGCTGTTTTCCGCCCCTCTTTCATGGCATGAAAGGTGTACTGACCGTGAACCACTTGCTGGACGAGTAACCTGCATGGACGAATGAGAACAGCATTGAATCTCCATACTACTTCAATCGCGGCTGGGGAACAAACTCTAGTTGGAACCTCAACCACGTCTTGAGGTCTAGCCAGATTAAGTTCACTGAGAAATGGTATGGGGATTCTATCGAATTCGTGAGGTACACATCGCTTGTGGCAATTTCTTTGAGCAAACCTTTTATATGCATTTTCGTTCAGGTATCTAGCAAACGTCACACGTGCGCCATCACCGTGTGACGAATCTCATTCAACAATTGCTCGATATTCATCTCCAAGAATTGGTGTCATCAATGCTACGCGAGCAGACCTAATGTAACATATAGTTGTCTTGTTTTATCAACACCGTGTCGAGTAAAACATCACAAGACATGGAGCCTGATGTAACAATCATAAAGGCAGTGTTCACGATAAAAGTAGTTTTTCTGTTTTTCCGCCTATCTTGAAAACGGTCCCATGCTGATTTCAATGATGTCCCTGGAACCGTACAAGACCCCCTGAAAACGGAGTTTGGGTCCCTCGAATTTCAGCAAGAAAAACATGGTGGACGAGTTGTCCGAGACTTGTAACTCCCGTTTTTTGCAGCCGATGTGTGCGAGCTGACCTGAGTAAGGAGAGAAGTTGAGAATGAACGGAAGGAAGGGGCTTATGATTGGAAACCATCGCTCATCTGGCCACGAATTCAGGGCAACTGTTATAGGACGTGGGCGGAGTGGCCCAATGGGTTGGCTGGCCCACGAGATTTTCACCCACTTACCGGCCGTTTTTCGTCGCACTTCCGTTCTTAATCTTCTTCGAGGGACCCAAAGCTTACACTTTAGCCGAAAAAACGTGCAACTTTTTGTTCGTGAACACTGCGTTTAAGTAACTATCTGGGCGTATTTACAGCTATAGTAACTACAACTATGTCGACGCCGACGTATAGTGAACTTATTTAGCGTATAGCTTCATTAACTACCTCGACATATAATAACTATCTAGACATTGATTGTTTACCTGTGGTGTCTGGTTTCCAGTTGTGCGTTGAACCCTATTTTGCGGTGTTTGATAAAGGCGATGATCAAATTTTCCGTTTCTAAGCAGTTAAAGAAGCAGCAAATACGAATATCTTAGACTAGTCCCTACCTGTAAACGTTTCCGTGTAGTTACTATTTTCTGTGATTTTCGTTAACGCACCCATGGCTGCGCGTTTGCGCGTTTCAGAAGAGTGCTATTCGGAACGCACCGCTGAGCTTCAAATCGAAGAATCGATGTGGGATAAGACGCCTTTCGAGCTGAAGCTGATCTGCACTGAACTTGAAACGCTTTCGGCAATTCTTTTTTTTCTAATCGCTACCACCGTGATACACAGAGAACTTGGGCGTCGATGATAACCAGCCACAAAAATGCGGCAATAATAAGAGCTTGGTTATGGATCAGGTATGATCCGAAAACATACTCTCCGATCAACTCGCACTTCTCGACTAATACGAAGTAGTTTTTGTAGAGTGCCGCAGGAATATCCAGCAATAAGATCCGGAAATATATACTACCTTTATTCGGGAGTGGACAAGCCCCCTTTTCACCCGCACCCGCTTCTACAGTACTGCACCACGGCGGCGCGGTCTGTCGTGGCCCTCTCTCATCAAATCTCTCCCATCCCATGTGGCAGGCATCGACCTTCGTATGACGACCATCCGAACGTCCGCAAGACCGGCGATCATGCTCAGAGAAGGTGAGTTATTCCGAAATTCTTCACCTTTTTCAGTTGTTTCGATGTTAATTAGAATGGCATTGTAATGGGCAATGTATAGATGAGCCATGGATTCGAAACAGACAATTAATGCTCAGAAAGAGTGACTTTTTTGTTGAAAATAAAGGGAACAAACGTTTTGTCAATTTCTTGGTAGCGCGAAGGATTGTATAAAGCTTTTAGTAAAACCTAATCTTTAGCCAATACCATGACATTTAAATTAACACCTAAACAACTGAAAACGGTGAAAATTTTGGAAAAAAAAACTCAGGGGCTCTGAAAATAATCGGTGGTCATGCGGACGATAGGACGGTGGTCATACGAAGGTCGATGCCTGCCAAATGGGGTAGGAGAGCTCGGATGATAGAGGGCCACGACAGACCGCACCGCCATGGTGCAATACTGTAGAAGCGATTGCGGGTGAAAAGGGGGGCTTGTGCACTCCCGAATAAAGGCAGTATAACGAATATTCTACAGCTCTGTTCTAACGTCGCTCGCGCATATACAGCCGACCATCGAACAAAGATTCCATAAACCGATGGAACGTTGCTGCTAGACGACGCAGTTGCGACAATACAGTCAACGAACAAAGACGTCGTTACACACCTCGCATCTACGATTCAAAAAATTACGGACTCGGGCTGCCGATCTTTCGTGCAGAAGCGCGTTGAACAGTTCGTGGAAAACGACGAAGGCGAACTGTTGGAGGAAGACGACATATTTCGAAAAAACTCGGAACATACTACCGTTCTCCAAGCCAGAATCCGGTTTGCGATTGCGGACTATGGCTGTTGCACCATGCGACACATGATAATCGTGCTGGGAGAAGGGTGAATCATGCCGGGACCCACTACGATTAACACGTATCGCATGATGCATTAGCCGTAGTCCGCAAATGCGGACCGGAATTAGACCTAAAGAACGATAGTATGAAAGCTGTTGTTGAGGTTGGAGAAGAAGACGAAGATGTCAGCAAATTGCGAAACAGCTAAATCAGGCCAGGTCCTAGCGAATTTGAAGAATAGTCTCCGATATCTCGCCTGGGTGTCAAAGTACGATGCCCGCATCTACCTACTCGGAGTAATCTTTAAAGAGGGCAAAGCGATTCGCTGTGTCTACTGTAAAAAAAAACCGGCGATATATATTCCGACTGCTATCGAAAATACACGGACATCTCGGAATGCCATCGCATTTTGGAAATAACCAATAGATGATTCACGTGTTTAGAGGTGAATTACGCGCGGCACCATTTTCATCGTTTCGACGCACCCTATAATCACTGAGGAGGGAGGGGTCATCATTCATAGACCACATGCGCGGAGCGCGGATGTTCACGATCGCATTGCCAGCGCAATGGTGGGAAGCTGTCAAGTGAAGGAGCGTGTCGAAGCTCTTGAGCGTAGGCTGAGGAATCTCTAAGCAACCAACTCGTTTTCGCCTTCGGGGGAGGGGAGCATCCCGACTTAGCGATTTATTGGAAAATGGGGAGAGAAGCGAGACATCCTCCCGGAGGGGGACGTCTTGCCCCTCTTCCCTCGAATTAAACACAACGATAAGGCGTTCGAAACAGTCGACTCGGTGGAGAACAAGGGAAGTTCGCTAACACTTGTTCCCATGGCCGCCCCCCCATGATGAACGAAAAAACAAAGCCGCAGTGTATACGATGATGGAAATGGGCTAGTCGCAAGGTGGTCTCGCACTTCGCAAGTTGAGGGAGCAGACCTGCCACTCAAGGGCGGTGTATAGTATCTCTATCCAGAATACCAGGGGAGATAACAAGCTTCTCTGTAACCTTTCGACAAAGGTGAATACCATACTTTTGGCTCTATTCCTGCTTTCGAAGAACAGGAAACTGTTAGAAACGAAGAGTTTCGGCCAGCCGACTTTTGATAAATCAGTGACCAATGGCTGTTGGGTTGCGACAGCTTGGGGAGGACTGGCGATCGGGAGAACAAGGGAAGAACAGTCTGCCAGAGGTCCCCTCCGCCTCCCCTCAATTCGGGGGAAGTTCCCCAGTTGTTGCGGGGTAAGTCCTGCTGTCGTTCTCCCGAAACTCCCCACGAATATCTGAGAAAAGTGAAGGGTGCTTTGTATCGAAGCCTTTTGATGGTGCGATCGATATGGTTAGCGCGTTACACTGTTGCCAAGCTTTGAACTTCTCCGCCAACACCTGATGTTAGGATATTTTTGGTATTAGTAAATGCGAGAGGGGAGTACATAATTAGGTCGACTGTTCGAGTTGTGTTTCTCTTGAGAAACCGAAGAGAGGGCTTCGTTCCGTGAGGATCATGCCTGTGTTAAAAATCATATTCCTTTTCATATTCGCTTCCTCATAGGCAGATCTCCAGACATGAGACATGACTGTAGGCACTAATGATCTGAGTGGGTTCATCATTTTCTAAATACGAGGTGGATACCATTCTCCATCATCCAGGAATTGTTTTGTTATTTCCCAACAATAATGAATTGTACGAGGCCACTTGCAGTATGCGAGCTGAACCATTCAGGCAGGATCTCGGAGACGGTTGATTCAATTTGCTAAAGAAAAAAAGCATTGGAGGCATTTCCTCAAAAACAGTTAGGATGGGGTTTTCAAGATGGTCAAGAGGATGCAACAAAATTTCACACGTCTAGGAATCAAAACAATCACCTCATTCCACCTAATGCCGTGATAAGGAATGTGTGAGACCGAACGTCTCGTCCACCATGGTTTAATTTTTCGACTTAGTCTGATGCATGAACCAGGCGGCTGGGCATGTGGGGTTGGAGGCCTCATTGGAGAATGGGGTTTCGATTCGCGTGGGGTGAACTACCGTCGCAGCCCCGTCCATTCATCAGACTAAAATTATTGCGCGAACTTCTACAAGCGTGGATAAAAGGAGACTTAAATGAGAAGTCGCCATATTCTACAACGCTGGCTTCAAACAGGGCAAATTGTTATTTGATAGGTGCTCTGGATCTGAAAGGGGCTCTGACTGAATGTAGGTCCCACTTGCGTCTACCAAAAAGGCAAGATGTGCCTTCTATTGAATTAAGTGGCCTATGGATTAGCGAAAAGCACGATGGTTTTAATATGAGCACTCCAGCCCCAGCCCTACATCACCATTTCATTCAGCTCCGAGCTTCATTCTTGAGTCCTGAAAGTAGATGCGGTCAAGATCGTGCGAAAATTCAGTGTGGGCCCATTTTTGGGAAATAAACGTCTTAGCAAGCGGGCAACATGTGCACCGTCCTGTGGGTTATTTCACAGTAGCGTGCAGCCTTTGGAGCAAGTTCCGTCATAGCGACGTTTTTGAGATATAACCACCGGCTCAACGTACGGCTCCGCGCCCACCTAATCGAATCCAGTTTCTTTCCAGCTTCAATGTATACCCCGGGGACCTGGACAATACGCAAGCAGGATGATAGTGCGGTCCGCGTCACTCAGCGCGCAATCGAGAGGATGATGCTCGGGGTGTCGCGTTACAGGCAAAATGAAAGGAGTTTGGAGTTCTGACCTACGCATACGATCGAAAATTAGGGACGCGGCCGAACATGCTAAGTCATTAAAGAGAAGGTGAGCCGGACAACTATTGCGTTTTGAAGTTAAGCATTGGAGAAGGGCTGTAACAGATTGGCTTCTGCGAGTTCTCAAGCGCACTCCTGGCCATCCTCCAACACGATGTACGGACTTTTTTGTCAAGAGCCTTGACGATACGATGAGAGTCTTCGTGTTCCTAGAGCGTGTAGGATTTCCTAGCGATTAGCGCCCACTCGACAATGTCGATGATCAACGGGGGACAGGTGATTCAGGGGATACTAACAAGAGCTAGATATGGAAGGACTAACCACCTGTTCGAATATCGGCAAGAAGTCGTCTCAGGAAGGCGTCGCAGCGGTCAAGAAGGTAGTCGTCACCCATTTCATCCAGAGCTTTCTTGAGTACACTTATCAAAAGGGCAATGTTTTACGTTAAAATTCAAAGACCTCAGACTTCGTCACAGATTACATTATAAAGACGAGAGGTGCGATCAGGGCGGCCATTTTTAGTGTGCGTTTAACGCAGGAAAACTGGCTCTGGCACAACTCTTGAACGGGTTTTGCTGTGTGTGCTTCTGCAGGGTCTTGTGTAACGCACCAAGCTCTGCTGCCGATTTAAGAGATTAACAACCGTCTTGAAGCAAGCTCCAAGACTGTGTTCTCTTCTCGCCTTCTCGGTGGATCTTCTCGCCAGATTCCAAGAAAAGCGGCAAAGTTATGCACAGACAAGTTACACCTGCCAAAACCATCACAAGGGTAGTATGAGCCGTCCGTCCAATCATTTTTCTCGCATTAAGGAGACCTGGATGTTTCTGGGTGCAATTCAGACGTTTTCGCAATTTATCATTGGATTCACAGTGACAATCTCCCGTCTGAAATAATAATCATTTGCTTGACTTCGGTGCAATGGTGCAGTAACTTCCTGCACTTCTGGTCTCACCTAGGCTAATTGTCGGCGAACGGGAAATGGGTCTGCTCTACAGTACGTCGCAAAATTATACGACGTACCCCAATTTTTGTAGTTCTGAACCCCGTGTGATTTTAGCGGACAAACGGTGAATGTTAATTGACGCAGCGCTCTCGGAAACCTCTAGATTCCCTAGTTTGAGTGCTGTCGAGATTTTTTTCAGGAAATGGAATCAGCTGTCAAAAAAATAAGACCAAATACTGTCGAAAGTGGACGCTTCAAAATTATACGACATAGCTGACGTTATCGTGGAAATTTCAATTCTACATCCTCAGCATAAATTTTTTTTCATAATAGGAACCACCAAAAACATTTATCTATAGAATTTTTTTGGCCTGGAACCACGTCGAAAAGTTTGTTTGGCAAGTTGTAGACCAAATTTTTGATGACATCGCTCCCAATTTGAGCCCATTCACTCAGAACGGTTAGTTTGTATTATCTACAATAAAGGTGGACGCAACGCCTAGGAATGTCCCACAAGTTTTCCGTCTCGAGGTACAGAGAGCAGGCTGGCCGTTCAAGCAAATTGGCATTATTGACCTGAAATCAAGCCGGCGACGTCCTGCTGACGAGAATAAGTCGAGTACGCTCTGGAAAGGAAAGAAAATAGTTACTTAGCGCTTCCTGGTGGTCTATAAAGTTTACATACATGGTTGAAACACGTGGTCCGGCTTCCCATATCACAAGGTTCCGGCCCAACACAGGAAACTCTCCTCCATGGTGCCCACTCGAGGGTAAGCGTGTGTCATTCTCTCTCTTCTCTTCAATGATAGATCACTTCAATGCTTGGGGTATCCATCACATGCGTTAAGATTCTACTTATTCTTGACTGAAATAGGTTTCCTGAAGGATTTATACAGGAATCCGCACTTATTATTGTATGGGAACTTTGGGATAGTAGGCCTTATCAGAAGGACTTTCTCTCCCAAAGTGATGTAGAATCTAGCTGAGAAGATGAGCCCAACCACGTGTTTGCATCGTGTAATAGTACTCCACAGATTGGCCTAAACTCCCCAGAAGTGTTCAAACATTACCTTTTATTCTTTCTAAGACGTATCGCTTTTCTTTTTGTCAGCAGGATGACATACAGTACCGAGCGGATTTTTTTGCAAAAACGGCGTTTCGCGGCGTTTTTTTTTGCGTGCACAAAACGCCGCATCACCATAACTTCCCTAAAGGCAGTGGTCGCGATCAAATATGCTTGTCGTCTTTTTCTCTCCAAATCCTTTCCTGGGTCTCGAGTAGTAGGACCTATAAGAAAAAATCGCGAAAAAACCACTGTTTTGGGCCGAATTTGAAACCTGAACTTTCTTGCATTTTGATGGTGGACGAGCCCTCTCCACATCATCGGCATCGATGACCTCTTATATCAAGAACATCAGCTAGCTTGAAATTGAATGTCAATCAATGAACCTTCGAATTTATGTACACATCTAGTCAAAAACATTGACTGAAGTGATGCTTTCATTATTCAACTGTTTTTATTCGTTAAATTTGCATTTATTTCGTCCTCTGAATGTCGATGATTTTTGACTGCTCGGCATGAGACTGCGATCTGTTTCGTCATCGCTGTGCACGTGTGCACGAACTAGCTTCTTTGGGCCCTAGAAACTCTACTTGTAGACCGTTTTTCACCGTGCTACCTTCATAGTTTTTCAGCTGTTTTTGATCTAAGCTGATTTTTGTAGTTTTTTCGATGACGTTTTTCATCGTGACCACTGCCTTTAAATGTGGTCCGTTTTCAATTTTGAAGTTTTTTTTCGAATTGCCCTCAATGAGCACTATTCAACAGTACTACAAAATAGTAGATTCAATACCGGAAATTTGACGAAAATCGCGTGTTTCCACCTCAAAATCCCTCGTCACGATCAGGTCAGACGGTCATGCTAGCAGAAATCCGTCCTGTTTTGACTTGCGACCAATGGGAATTACGGGAGGAAATACACATTTCTTGACGTATTACTTACTTACTTGATACTTGATTGCCCGTTGTCAGCCGGCGATTGTCTCAGCTGTGGGCACACGTCTCTGGTTGTCTCGAGGCACACGTTAGTTCTGGTTGCTTTGTGGGGCTGCCATCTTCCATCTTGTTCTATTTTGCGCGATCTATAACCAGTTCTTGTTAAGCGTGTTTAGATGTTTGAAGGCATCTCTCTATCTTGTTGGGGGACGACCAAGTGTTCGCTTGATGTCCCGCGGGTACCAGATGGTTACGCGAATTGTCCAGCGGTCATCGGTTCTTCTTATAACGTGACCGGCCCATCGATGTTTTGCGGCTTTCATGTAATTGACAGCGTCCCGAATCGTTGACTGTTGGCGCAGGTCGGTGCTGCGAAAGTGTTGGTTTCTTTGCTTTCGACAGTTCGTCCCCAACAGCGTTCATTCGAGGGATCGTTGCGTTCGTGTCATCAGAATTGCAGAAGACTTATTGGAAGCCCAGGTCTCAGCAGACGGCGGGTAGGACGGTGGAGACTAAGAGGTGCGCGCGGATTTTTTTGTCGGAGACAAGATGAGCTGCTTCCGTTATGTTGGACATTGCAGCTTACGCAGCGCTTCTTCTTCGGCTGACCTCGGCCCTCAAATCGTTGTCCGTGGTCACAAGGCGCCCGAGGTAGACGTACTTTTCCGTATCGGGAAAGAGAATTCCGTCCACTGTAATCGGTGCTGGGTCTGCCCATCTGTCTTCATGACTTCTGTCTTGCCGCGATTCATCGTCAACCCGATTCTGCGGCCAGCTGCGTCTTGTTCATCCACCATCTGTTGAAGTTCGGTTTGGCTGTTGCTGACTTGAATGATTACTCGGCAAAGCGGAGGTTTGAGAGTTTCTTGCTGTCTATGGGAATACCCCTGCCGTCTCAATCTAGACCCATCATGGCGTGATGGAGAGCAGCGGTGAACAGCTTTGGTGAGGTGGTGTCACCTTGGAGGACTCCTTTCTCAATCGGAACCGTCAGTTCCATGTGGAACATCTTGATCTTCGTAGATGTGCCCACGTTAAACTCCTCTTGCATGTTGATGTAGATCGGATCCACGCCGGCACGGAGCCGGGCGTTCCAACCTGCGTTCAATTCGATACTGTCAAATTCTTTGACATAATCGATGACACTAGGAGCGGTTGCTTGTACTCTCGTCTCTTTTGAATGAGTTGAGTAACCGTGTGGATGTGATCCATACAGAAGTATCCGCGACGAAAACCGGCTTGTTCCCTCTGGTTGTAACTCATCCAACGTCCTTTCCAGTCTGTTCAACATGATCTTCGTGAATAGCTTATACGGCTGGGAAAGAAGAGTAATACTGGAGTCAAAAATACTTTTTTCTCATACCACTGCATTTGTCTCACCGAGTGAAACACGAACTTGCCTTGAAAGTTTGGTACGTCAATTTTGAAGTGAGTTATTGCGGGGCGGCGCTTTGTGCGTTCGGAAAACGCTGCAAAACGCAGTTTTTGGAAAATTTGGACCGTATTGTAGGCTTAGTTTCAGGACAATCATGCCAAGTTGATTTAATTGCCAGCCTACTTTCCGTACCTCAAACTGAAGGAAAACATGTGAGATACTCCTGGAGGTCGTGTCTATGCTTATAGCAGAAAATGCGAGCCTGTGGCTCAGCCTAAACTAACCGTTTTAGTGAACGGGAGCAGATTGAGGTCGAAATCTTCAAAAAGTTGGTTTGCAACACACCAAACGGACTTTCCTACGTGATACGGGGCCAAGACAATCTGATAAAACTACCCTCTATAAAACGTTGTAATTCACATCATTCGAGGCGCGAGCGCCGCGCGCGATGCCTAGACCTCCGTCTGCCCTACGCTCTCTCACTGTCTCTAACCTCCGCTCCACAGCAGCACGCGTATGAACCATGTGAATTTCGCCGTTTTATAGCCTATATTAATTCTCGCACCATCTGACCACCCACTGCATCTGCAACGTAGGGCGCTCAATACTACTCTGGCTTGGCGCAGATAAGGTGAGCATTGCGTGATCGTCTGTTGCTTTGTTTGGAAGATATCTCGTAGTAGTGATTCTATTGTATGATTGATACATAGTAGTGACCTGCGTGGCCTATGGTTGCCGACTGTACAACATACATCGTGCTATGCGGTGCTAACCGAGCGCAATCAACTCCCAGCTTTGTGTTCCAGAAGAGGAGGCACCTACATTTGTACTATGAAAGTTCGCATGCACCCAAACTGTCGAGGCCATTCGCTCATATTCCAAAAGAATAGAGAAATCGAACGTGCCCTCTGAAATGCTAATATTACGATTTCGATGATAAGAACTTGTGATGGGAAAAGCTCCCTGAAGCGTTTGAATCCTTCATTAGAACCAATCGCAAAAAGTAATCTGGTGTGATCTGGTGCATTGAATTCGTTGTCGAGGATAGCATGAACAACTTTTTCAATGTTATTATCGTCAATCTCTGGTTAGGGGGAAGCCGGGCCACTGCTACGATAGCTCTATCATTAAATTTGAGCGATTGATTTTCAGAAAACACAATGGTAGATTGGAGAAACAGCCGCTGCGCTCCCAATATAGCGTGATAATAGTTGCAATGCGGCTTCTTAGAGATAAGACACAAATCATACAATCGTCTGGTAAGAGAATTTCACAGTAAACCGTTTTGTTTTATTAAATACATTTGACTCTGTTTGTGTAATACATGGTTGAGAGTATCCATCATTCTATGGTGAAATTTTCAACTCTTTCAAATTTTCTAAGAAGCACTCTGGAGTGGTAGTAAATGGGGTGTTAAACGCGAGCAAACCGCCACCTCTTAGCCGGCAACAAACCGCGAAATATTCGCCACAGAGCCGCCAGGTTAACGCGAGCTGCCTCATGTAAGAAGATGAATTGAACGCTTCCTGAATGACAAAAATTCTCTAGGTTCTAGACTTAGAGGGTAGCAAGGGATAGAGCAGATAGTAAGTTGAGAAGCTTTGAAACCGGAGGTTCAGAATTAAAACTCTTTATCAGTTATAATTGTAGGTTAACATCGTTGAAATAAATTGCACCGCATATCGAAAACGATCAAAAATCACTTTTCGGCAGTATTCCTCGTACTCTCGGCCATGCCGAAAATCCGTAAGACAATCGATTTGCAAGGTTTTTGAAGTAGGCATATTAACGACTGTTTTGACTATCAAAAAACAGCGTACACCATTTGCCATGTACTCGGCGAGTGAGGCACAGCTTGCCAGCCGTCGCCTGTTTCTGCCGCTGGGCTTATATCAAACACCCGCCGTCACCACATAAAGGCGGCAACCAACCTGAGGTACATCGTGCCCCGTTGCCAGCTAAGGTGACAGCTTGAAGCGACATATTGTTGTGGCAAGAGACGGGGCATACCGGATGCGAACTACGGTGCTCGTCGCGTCGACCACGCACACAACCACCGAGTCAGTTGCGCGGCTATTCATCGCGAAGCATTTGCCTTTAACATCTATGAGGTGTGAACACTTTTCTCAAGCAGGGTTTTTGGTAGGATTCATCAATGCGCCCACATCCGATTCATCCATTTTTTCTCGCACATACTTTATGCGTGACCGTCGTCCGCATAAGTATTTTCTACACTTTGAGCGTCGGCATGAGTGTTTTCTACACTTGGACATGAACATTTACCGTGGAAAGACGAGGATCGGAAAATAATATAAGAAATGCTTTATGTTCCCTATCACCAATTTTCTTTTTTAGGAAGAGCGCTCAAAGCGAACTTCTCAAAATTTCGCTCGTTCGAAACACGATCAGAACGAAATTCTTGAATTTCCCTTTGCTGGGCAGTCCGAATTCTCATAACTTTTTATGAGCTTCGTCAATTTTTAGAACCACTCTGGAAAACTCTACCGTCGCAGCCCCGTCCATTCATCAGACTAAAATTATTACGCGAACTCTAGATGCACTGAGTTTGCGTCAACCTTCAATAGGGAACGCGAAGTATCACTAGGATCCATGCTGAATGTATGTATGTATACAATGAATCAATGGAAAATTGTAAAAATATTTTATAAAAAAATTCTTAGAACTATGAAATTCCGAAAATGTAATTACATAGGTTCCCTACACATGAGTTTGCCTATAATAGTCAAAAGCGCGCAGCACAACGCTGAATTACGATTTGGGGGACGTATAAAGCGAAACGCATTGAATTATTCTCCTTCGAACCGGCAATGGACTTTGGACCTCCATAACTCGTTTCGGCAGTTCACGTTTCAAAAACCTCCCTTGAAGTTGGCTCTTACTTGATCTTGTCATTGAGAATATGTGGCCTACCAGTTGAACTTTCCCAGAAATTAACTCAAATCAGTCCCTGCTGCCAATTCACCTAATTGTTATTCTACGGACCATCGGTGAAGCTTTGCAAGGAACCGTATTCGAAACTTGCTTCGGAGTTCTTCGATTCGCTTGTAGTCGATAGCGTATGAACCACCAAGAAGTGTGAAGTGTACTCGTTTCGTAAGTGATGCATTTTTTGTTAACAGCCATGAAGTTCCTTGCTTCTACCTTTATCCTAAACTCGGTAATCTAAGAACAACTTCATGAGGTTTAGTCACTCAAGTGTTGTGTTTCAGATAATGTTCCAAGTATAGTCTACAGCAATGGAAGTAGGACCTGGTGAGGTTGCGGCCTCTTATTAACATAAGGTAGTTTGTTAGTGGTATCACTCATTTTTCCGAAACAGCTGTGATAGACCGGTGAGTTTGTGTTTTACGACTACATCTGTGGAAGCAATTAAAACAGGTGAAAATGTGAGAGTGGAAACAAAAATTCACCGACCAATCTCAGTTACTTCGAAAAAATGAGTGATAACACAATCAGAGTACAGTATGTTAGGAAGAGTCCGCAATCTCACCAGGTCCTACTTCCACTGCTGTAGACTATAGTTACCCGCAAAGATTGTTCACCCTCCCATAAATTGTTCCTGTAGATAACCTTTCAATTACCTATGACGATCAGTCGACTAAGCTGGCTTCTGTAGTTAATATTCTAAAGGATACCCGTGAAACTTCCTCTTCGTTATTTTGCTCCTGTAGTCTTTATTCTAGAGAGACTAAAAATTATATTTCCAGGCCACTCTGCCGCGTATGCTAACGCGGCGAACAGTTGGGACTGGGTAATTTGTGATGAAAATGTGACAAGAAATGTAGGTTTTTCAGCTAGCCACATTAACAAAGTATTTTTTTGGAAACTTCGTTTTTAAAGGGACATATTTTAGATGCATGTAGAGAAAAGTTTTTGGTGAATGATTGAATACTTCTGGAGTAGAGTTTCGGTGAAAGAAATAGCGCGTTCGGGTAGGCGTCCATTACCCATAATCTATTGGGTTGATGCCTAATTATGGAGCGTTTTTATTAACACGTTTTTCTTTAGTGAAATTTGGCGTTCCGTCCTCAATATTTATACAAAAATAATTCTCAAAATTTTGTTTAAAAAATGCTTCTTGAAAATCACACCCTACCATTACAAGAAAGGATGCACCGCATCTCAGTAATTTCGCGATCTCAACGAACTTTTTTGGCGAAGGAAAAATTACTGATAGTGCAAAACGCAAGTGGGTAAAAGGCAGTGTTCACGATAGAAGTCATTTTTCTGATTTCTACCTATCTTGAAAACGGTCCTATGGTGATTCCAATGATGTCCTTGGAATCGTACAAGACCCCCTGGAAACGGAGTTATGGCCCCTCAAAGTTTAGCTAGGCAAGCATTGTGGACGAGTTGTCCGAGGCTTGTAACTCCCGTTTTTTTGCAGCCGAGGTGTACGAGCTGACCTGAGTAAAGAGAGGCGTTGAGGATGAAGGAAAGAACGGGGCGTCCGATCGGAAACCATCGTTCATCTAACCACGAATTCAGGGAAACTGTTATAGGACGAGGGCGCAGTGGCTCGATGGGTTGGCTGGACCACGAGATTTTCACCCACTTAAAGGCACAGTACACCCTCAGACATGAATTTTCTGTTTTTTATTTGATTGTGTAGTAGACCCCTCCTGTATAACCCGTGCCAAGTGCGAGATCTCAATTCCTCCAGATAAGCCAGATAAGCGAGATATAAGCGACCACCGCAGGCCCGACCCCCTTCATTCACCACCACAGGCCCGACCCCTTTCGAATTTTCGACCTCGATATCAGCTAGATGGATGGATGAATTCTTGAGAACTCGTGTTCATCAGTCCATTGCCGGATTGTCTACTTATCCTGGCTCGCTCTCGCGCAGCGAGTGCGAATGAAAAGAAATACAGGCCTGGGACAACTCGTCCGCCAATTTTCCACCCTCAAAGCATAGGCATATTTAAAGAGCCATAACTCTGTTCATAGGCGGTTTTGGACGATTTCAGAGACACCACTGTGATCAGCGTTTGACCCTTTCCAAGATAAGCATAGAAACTCTAAAATAATTTTCTGGGTGTCCTGTGCCTTTAAAGGCAGCATACACGCTCGCAAACATGGTCGAGATATCAGCATAAATAGGCCTGCACGGCCCCTACCATGTCGTGAACGACGTTTGAAGCGCTGAAAACCAACCAAGATGACAGTATTTGACCATCCCTGTCACGTACGCCCGTATTTTCACACCCCTTCGAGTAACAGAATGAAAAGGCAAACTTGAGAAAACATGTGGCAACTTAGAGTGATAGCACTATCAAGTGGGAGTGCACGAGAGAAACAGCTCGATTTACTTGAATATTACCTGTCTAAACACCCCTAAACTCTCTGTCACTTTCGAGAATGCCGCTCTACTCCGGCTGGCTTTTGGAATTGGAGGATTTCATCAGTGCACAAACATGTAATATCCAGGTAAATCGAGTTGTTTCTCTCGTGCACTCCGATTTGATAGGGCTATCACTCTCAATTATCACGTGTTTTCTCAAGTTTAACTTTCCATTCTGTTACTCGAAGGGGTGTGAAAATACGGGCGTGCGAGACATGATTGCTAAAATATTGTCATCGTGGAGGATTTTTAGCGCTTGAGACGTCTTTGACGACATGGTAGGGGCCGTGCAGGCCTATTTATGCTGATATCTCGACCATGTTCGCGAGCGTGTATGCTGCCTTTAAGCACTTTTCACAGTCTGCCAGACGACGACGTCCGGCACTTTATAAGAGTGCCGCAGTGCGAGGGAAGCTGCGGTAAACAACCTTCAGTCCCGACCAGGGGTGTGCGGCAGTTCCCGTTTGCCGATTGCCGCTTGCCGGTCATTTTTGGGGGTTCGCCGTTGCCGTTTGCCGAAATTTTCGTCTAAAACGGCAAATTTTCGGCAAAAATACGTTGAAACAACAGGATTTGCCCTCACCGCAGTCTCTGTGTTGGTCAGCGATTCAGAGCTGCTACAAATAACTATTTTGACTAGTTCCAGCTTTTGGTTCCGGCTCACTCAATGTATAATTGTACCCTTTCAATCGGTAACTCATGAAAACATCTCGACTGGGTAATCAGAGGAGTTCGTTCAAGTTCTAAATTGTTGGGGAGCCTCCGAATCTCTTTTTAAATCACCAAAATCATAACCCTTTAAAGGCACTGTTCGCTATGAAAATCGCTTTTCTGTTTTTTTGCTTATCTTGAAACTGGTCCCATGATGTTTCTGGAATCGTACAAGACCTTCTGGGAATGGGGTTAGGTTCCCTCAAAAACTGAGCTAGGGAAGCATGGTGGACGAGTTGTCTGAGGCTTGTAACTTCCGGATTTTGCAGCCAATGTATGCGAGCTGACCTGAGTGAAGAGAGAAGTTGAGAATGAAGGGAAGAACGGGGCTTTTGATCGGAAACCATCGCTCATCCCACGATCTCGAGTGTTCCATTGTTCACGTCGAGGGGCGAAAAGTGGCCGAACTTGCCTAAAGCGGCGGGGTTTGCCCACTTTTCTAAGCCGATTTGCGGCTCCTGGCTTTTCGTCCCGTTTTTTTTCGACGCTGTTCTGCTTCTGAGAGCCACGAGAAGCGTTTGTCATGAAAAATTCGAGGATGAAGTTTATCGCGAACAGTGCGCTTAAAGGCACAGTCCAACTTCAGGGGTAAAATTTGATATTATGGTCCACCCACCGTGTATGGCAACCCTGCCAAGCGCGAGATCTCAATTCGTTAAAATAAGTGAGAAACTATAGGGAAAAAGTCGGCCTCGCCCCCAATACCCAGAAAACATTATCAAGCGGTTCGCCCCGAATAGGGAACCAAATTCTTTGCAAACGGAAAAATTGGTTTGTGTGGCTATGTTCAAATTCAAAATGTGCAATAGCAGTGCTCTTGGTTCCCTTTCCGGGGCGGTGTGCGCGGTTAGGCTTTTAGGGTGTTGTGGGCGGGGCCAACTTTTTCCCCTTAGTTTCTCTCTTATTTGAGCGAATTGAGATATGGCGCTTGGCAGGGTTACTACTCACGGTGGCTAGATTACAATATCACATTTTACCCCTGAGGTTGGACTGTGCCTTTAAAGGCAAGGTCCGGTCAGATTTTGACACCACCGAAATTCGGGTTAGATAGGTTGGGCTGGTCTAGCTGGACACCAGGGATGAGCGGAATAAAAATTCAAAAATTCGGAAATCGGTTTTCGGGTTTCGGAACAGAAATTTTTTCTCGGTTTTCGAAAATCGGGTGCGAAACGCCCAAAAATGCGCGGAACTTCGGTTTTCGGAACGCGAAACGCGGAAACTTTCAAAAATCTCAGACTTCCCTAGTGTCTAATTGTCAGAAGCACATTTGGTTAAAGGAATTAATATTTTGAAGAGATTCTGTCTTAATGAATTACCAACTATGCAACTTCAGTAGAACATCTGGATACATATAGAAATCGATCCCGAAAAATGCACAGATTTATGTGCTATACTTTATATTATCCCCTAGAGAAAGGAAACGTCGTTGTCAGAACCAACGTGTGAGACCGAACAGTAGAGAATTTTCAATAGTTCAGCTCTCTCGCAAAAGTAATGGTTTGCTGATGTCATATTTACGAGAAAGTTGAGGTCAAAGGAGTCAAAAAATGTCCTGGAACATTTATAAAAAATATTCGGCTCACAATGACCTAGCGTAAACAAGAATTTGGGAATTGTAGTGAGTTGATTACAAATGCGTTTTGGTGGTCGAACATGGACCAATTATAGATAAGTAAATACAGACAAGGGACCGGATTCTACAAGCTTCTCTATTAAACTTATCAAAGCATAGTCAAGCACGATATGAATTGAAGCGCTGCGGTTTCCCAGCTTCACTAGTGTTGACTGCCGTACAATAACCTTGAAAATGTTTTACTACATACAGTACCCCGCTAAGATTTGTAAAAGCGGGGAGCATTTCCCAAACTTTGCAAAAAAAAACGTCTGATGCATGTAACTTTTTGAACGAAGACGTTTCAGAAAACGCTATCATATTCACGGCTCGAAATTTTATCCAATAAATTGCTTTGTGGACCGAAGTTCACTGCAATCGCTTTGTTGTTGAGTAAAATTGCTTCTGCGGTCGTTTCTCAAAAACGTCGCGTGCGGTAAAGCGCTGCGTAACTTTGAGTAGTAATTGCACAAGTAATAGGAGAGCAATCCCTATGTTTTCTCCGTAAATAAGGTGAAGGTGGAGCAATCTTGAGATCTGCGCAAGTTGAATTTTCGAACTCCTTCATTTATCGGTCTGGGGCGTTCGCTACAGAAGTCAGATTATTCAAGAAGCTTTCGAGCGTGTTTAATGAAGAATTTTGAATACTAAACATGCACAAATCTCGAGATTACCCCCCTTTCATATAACTCACAAAGAATACATAGAGACTGCTCTTATATTACTTGTACAATTACTACTCAAAGTTTCGCCGCGCGCGACGCTTTTGAGAAACGATTACAAAAACAATTTCACTCGAAAACAAAACGATTTTAGGGAACTTCAGCCCACAATGCACATTATTATGTAGGATTTTGAGCTGTGAATATGATGGCGTTTTCAGAATCCAAAAAAACGTTTTTATTCAAAAAAGTTATAAGCATCGGACGTTTTTTGCCTTTCTCTTGCCAAGTTTCGCTTGTGCTCCCCGTTTTTACAAAACTTCGCGCGGGTATTGTACTTTCATAGCACCTTTGATTTTGTTTTATTAGGTGCAACGGAGAAGCTTGTAAAATCCTATCTTTCGTCTTTTGCTTTCGACAAATGATCTATGATTGACCATCAATTCGTGTTTTTAATAATTTCACTACATTTCCCAGTTGGCGTGTTACTTCAGGTTATCGTGCGCCAGAATGTTTTGTAAAATATTTCAAGACATTTTTTGACTTCCTTGACTTAATTTTCCGCAAATATGACATTGCCAAATCACTACTTTCGCCAGAGCGCCAACTCTAGAAAATCCCAGCATTTTTCTAGAAGAATCCCTTTCTGGCTTGACTTTTGCTGAGAGATTCAAATTTGAAAGAGTCGAAACCTCTGACAGCTTTTGCCTTCGGTGAGTCTTGGAGCGTAAAACTTTTTTTAAAAAAAGGCACAATCCTGGGCGAAATCCTATCAGTGACGGTGCGGGTTAGTTTCCATTTTCACGGGCGGGCGACGGAGCGTCGGGTGGCTCATAATAACGTGCTTATATGTTTCTGAATGTCTTCGACCTCAATTTTGAAGTGCCGCTAAATTCGAGCTATCAACTATCAATAGAAGATTTGATGTAATGTCAAAGCATTCAAATCAGTTCAGAGAAATCATCGGGGAAATTCTCAATAAGGACGAAGTCGCGATATTTTGTTCCGCATTTTCCGCGTTCCGCAGCACTTTCTGCGGTTTTCGGAAGGCGGAACGCGGAAGGTCAAAAACGCGCGAAACTGCGGGTTTCGGAACGCGAAACGCGGAATTCCGCTCATCCCTGCTGGACACCGTCCGAAACTTTCACAAACTCTAAGTGCGTATTTCTGGAGAAAACAGCCTGAAAGTCAGGGATTACGGTATTCACAGCATGATAGTCATGGCTGGATTGGCCGATAATTACACAGCACTTTTGAAGAATGCGTGGACAACCGCTAAAATATGGAGGATGGCCACACTTTTCTGACTTTTCTGGATCATCGGCTGACGGAAGTGGCTGGAATAACTTGAAGAAGACCAGCTTTCACGCAGTTTTCGCATGTACCTTCGGACTACCTATACCATGAGCACAGATTCAACGGAAAATCTCAGAATCGAAATTCCGCCCGGACCCTGCATTTAGAATGATAAAATCGCAAAAAAAAACCTTTTTTGAGGCATACCGATTACTGAAATTCTAAGATAACAAAACCAAGTCATATCAAATCTGTAGCGCAAAAGCAGCCTTATTGGACATATGAACCAGTGGAGAACTCATGTATATAGGCACACTTATCCTCGGTTGGTTGGCTGATGGTAATAATTGGGACTGGAAAATTATCAATTCTGAAAACACTTTGTCCGGCTTTCTGAAAATTGAACAACATTACAGCGCTCATTAAAGGCAGTGGTCAATAATATCTCCAATTTCGAGATCATTAGCTGAAATGAAAGGAAATGGTGTAAAGATGAAAAAATGAGAAATCTTTGAAGGCAACGAATAAAACCGCATTTAACTCTTCACCAGAAATCCAAGGGTTCAAGGCCCATTGCAACAACAGTGTGGGAAACCTGCCTAAAACGAGCAACCAATAGCAATATACGGCCACCCACTTCCTCGGTAGCCACAGGAGAGGAGAGTGGGGCGGGTAAACCACATTCAAGTTTTGGGACCGTATAGGGCGATTTATTGCTTGTTTCCAGCCGACATTGCCGCTGTAATTGGCCTCATGCCAGCTTGCAGGCAGAACACGCAGAAAGGGAAGAGCCCAAGAGCAGTCCAGCTGGCTAGCGCACTGCACGCGGCGCTTCAGCGACGAAGTGAGCGCAGCGGACTCCCGTCGCGCGCGTCGCATGTACCAGTCAAACGCCCGCATTCAACTAGACTAGTCTCACTCCATTCCTGTAGCCTCACAAGGGCAACCATTCAATCGTAGTTTGAAGTGAGCGAAATTGAAATCCTTGAGCCTATTACTTGCTACTAACAGTAAAAATTGTGACTCCGGTTATAACCTAAACCGCGCGCTGCTGATCGCGGTGTGAACTGTCTTTGGTCATCAATTCCGACCAATCATCGCGTATTCACCCCTTCTATTCGCACCTGATTGTGGTATACTCTGCTTATCTTGAATTGCACAAAACACGGTCCGCCAATAGTCCTCTAATTGGTCCGCTAGTACCGTAGTGTACGTCCCCGACGCGTCCTCGGCAGACCCGGGTGGCAGGGTGGGTGGACGAGTGACGGCATTGACGGATCGATTGCTCTGCACACCGGGTGCACACCCGGGTCTGCCGAGAACGCATCGTGGGCGTACACTACGGTACTAGCGGGCCAATCAGAGGACTATTGGCGGACCGTGTTTTGTGCAATTAAAGATAGACAGAGTATACCAGTATCGCCCACAGTCTTTGGGTCGGCGCACACTCTCATCGCACCAAGCTTGCTTACGGTGTGCTGATCGTCTCCAAATCGACTAGGCTGGGACGCCCTGGCCGCAGGCTCCTTTCAGAAAAATCATTGCCAGCCTGTTACACTTTGCACTGCTGAAGAAGACGCCCTTCTTTTAAATCTCTAACATTGGTTTGTACGGAAACTTCTAATGAAGAGAAATTAAAAGAATTATCGCCGGCGATGGAGAAGCTTATAGCCTTGTTGATCTTGGTAGTGACTCCTGATCACCTGAGGTTTCTGATATATAGGATTTTTCTTCCTGTAAAGGCTCTTGAAACTTCAGGCTCATAGTAACTGGCAGTCATTGCATGGAATACGACATGACAAACAAGGAAGGGTTGCCTACATCAGATGGAGTTTTGGGATGCGCTTTTAGTATGTTCTAGCGAGAGGACAGTGTTCCAATATCCCACATTCATAATCTGCTAAATGCTTCAGGCAGTCCCTAAAAAGATCCAAATTTGAACAAGGCCGGAATGGCTCGGCAGAAGTGAGTAGAGCTGATTTAACGATTGTTTTACCTTTGTGTATGTCTAAACTAGATCAGAATTTGGGCAACAATGCATAATTTCTGATCTAAACAGAATCAATGCACCAAAATTTTCTTCATCTGTTCTGAACACATCTAAAGGTAATTCAATCGTTAAATCGTCTCTACTCGCTTCGGCTGAACCGTTCTGGCCTTGATCAGATTTTCAAATTTTTAGGGACTGCCTGAAGCATTTAGCAGATTCTGAGCATGGGATACTGGAACACTACCTCCCTCTAGAACATATTAAAAGCGCATCCCGAAACTCCATCTGAAAATGGCAATCCCTTCCTTGAGCGCAAATGTTGGTGTATTATAGCACAAAACAGATTTTGCCGTTTGCCGTTTTGCCGTTTGTCGTTTGCCGGTGATTTTTGGGATTTGCCGTTGCCGTTTGCCGAAATTTGAAATTTCTTTGCCGCATACCCCTGGTTCCGACTCATCAGGGGTGCGTTCCAAGAACGTTCCCACGACGCTGTGGGAGGAAAAACAACCTCCCTAAGATCAAATTTGCTTTCCATGGATGCGAAATATAACTGACAATTGCTCCCACGTGGCCGTGGCTACGATTCCATGGACGCGTTTTGCTATGGGAATGTTCTTGGAACGCACCCCATTACAAAATGTAAGGCGAAGCCAACACGTTTTGACCCGTCATAACTTGCTCCGACGTCGTGTCAATGATTTTACCGCACTGCGACGTCGGTCGGCCGATGCCGCAGTGCGGGCGTCACCGACGCCGCAGTCCTATCTTGCAAAGTACAGGACGGCGTCGTCCGGCAGACTGTGAAAGGCCCTTTACCGGCCGTTTTTCGTCGCACTTCCGCTCTTAATCTTCTAAGAGGGACCAAAAGCTTACGTTTCAGCCAAAAAAACGTGCAAATTTTCCTTCGTGAACACTGCCTTTGAAGGCAGTGTTCACGATATTCTTCGATTTTGAGATTAATCGCTAAATCGATTGTTTGGCTCCCGGGTAGAACTGAAATAGCGAAAAAACCGAGAAAAACGCAGCAGAAGTACACGAAGTCTTTAAATATCACCTCGCCCCTTAAAGGCATTGTTCACGATAAACTTCATCCTCGAATTTTTCATGGCAAACGCTTCTCTTGGCTCTCAGTAGCAGAACAGCGTCGGAAAAACGGGACGAAAAGCCAGGAGCCGCAAAACGGCTCAGAAAAGTAGGCAAACCCCGCCCCTTTCCGCCCGACGTGAACAAAGGAACACTCGAAATCGTGAGTTGAGCGATGGTTTCCGATCAAAAAACCCGGGGTCATATTCGCCAATAACCCGCCGGGTAGTCGAAGGGTAAATGAGGTGAAATTTCAGTACAAAACGCGCGCTCCACGGCCACCTCTCGCCTCCCTTGGCTTCCCTCGCGACCGCCGGAATTTTTCGAATAGCATAGCTGAAAAATGGCCGCTTCTCGATGGAATCTTTATCTTTTTGCAGTGATATCGATACGTAACACAGTTTGCAGTTTCATCTTAGATGGTGTAAGATAGGTTGATCTGCTCCTCTGCCGCGCGCGGTATCATCCCTTCCGCTTCCCTTCGACTACCCTCGGCGGGTTGTTGGCGAACACGACCCCCGTTCTTCCCTTCATTCTCAACTTCTGTCTTTACTCAGGTCAGCTCGCATACATTGGCTGCAAAAGACGGAAGTTACAAGCCTCGGACAACTTGTCCACCATGCTTCCCTAGCTCAACTTTTGAGGGACCATAACTTCATTTCTAGAAGGTCTTGTACGATTCCAGAAGCATCATTGGAATCAGAATGGGACCGGTTTCAAGATGGGCAAAAAAAAACAGAAAAGCAATTCCTATCGCGGACAGTGCCTTTAAGTATCACAGGAATTGTTTGCTGTGACAATGGAATCGTTTGTGGATCCGTCTTCTGCAATTCTCTATTTTGTGTTGCTCCGTTCTCTCCTTCGGACCCTAACTTATGCTGTTTTGCATAAAATATTCTTCCATTTTGAATTAGCTCCATTTTTCACCGGTGACAACCACCGTGAACATGTTCATACAACCGGACAACTAGTCCAGTCGAGAGAATATTATCTCTGAGATGAGACGATTTAGTGCGTTTCTCACCGTTTCATCGTAATTTTGCTAACACTTGGTGGCCAACGCATTGTATTGAGTGGAAAACTGGGGTACGAAAATCATCGTGAACACTGCCATTAATCGCTTTAACTCAGGTGACACTAGCTTAGAGGATAAAGAAGAAACCTGGAAAGTTATGGAAATCGACTGGTTGGCTCGCCTCAACGCTGCGATCGAGGCGAAAAGAAAAAAAAAACAACATCGTGATCCATCAGGATAACGCCCGTCCACATGTTGAGCGCCGCGTAATCCAATCCATAATAAGTGATGCAAGGGATGGGATTTGCTCCCACATCCGCCTTGCTCACTGTCAGAGACAGCAACGGACTATCATGTCAATTGCTCTTTGAAAAACTGGCAAGCAAACAATGTCTACGACGACTTGGATGACTTGGTGGCTGATGTCAAAGCGTGGATTGCCCCCAAGAATCGTGACTTTCTCGCACGTGGAATCGAACGACTGCCAAGCAAATGGGAAGCAGTTCTTGAAGTGGATGATGACTATGCTCTCGAATGATCATTTAAAGAATCTTCGATTTTGAGATTATTCGCTATATTGATTAAGTGGCCTCCGGGTAGAACTAAAATGACGAAGAAATTGAGAGGAACGCACCAGAAGTACACGAAATCTTCAAGTATCATCCCGCTTCTTGAGTATCACAGGAAGTGTTTGTTGTGAAAATGAAATCTTTTGTGAACCCGTCCTTGCAATTCTCTACTCTCTGTTGCTCCGTTCTTTTCTGAGGGCCCTCACTAATCCTGCTTTGCATAAAATACTCTTCTATTTTCGATTGACCCAATTTCCCACCGGTTACAACCACCGTGAACATGTTCATCCTACCGGACAACTAGTCCATGTTGTAGAATAATGTCACTAAAATACGACGTTTTAATGCGTTTCGCGCCGTTTCTTCACAATTCTGCTAACACTTGGAGGTCAACGCATTGTTTTGTGTGAAAATCTCGGGGACGAAGATCATCGCGAACAATGCCTTTAAACAAGTTTTGATTAAATATTGTTATTGCTTTTCTTGAATAAAAGTGTTTTTGAATAACGTTCCATAATTATGCATCAACCAAAAACATAGACGTAGGAAACTTATGGAGCAGTTCTCACAGTTACTTTGCGTCGAGCTGCTCCCTAATTCGAAAGACTGTTTTGTGTCACGTGTAGAAGATGGCCCTCGACTTCATGGATGGTGTTTTTTCGCATTGGAATGTGGCATGCTTTTTCATATGCGATGGTTCACTTTTGTGATTCCAATCGATATGAACCGCGGTGAGAACAGCGGGCCTACCACGAACTAAGCGGCTGTGTACCATAAAGTAATCTTTGCGATGTGGTTGGAGATCGATTGATTGTGTTAACTCTATACACCTTGATACATAACGTCAGTATGAATCCTGAAGAGACTGCATTCACTATTGAAGGTTGGCGCGAACTCGGAACCCTCAGGATTCTGCTCTTAATTACAGCAACGATTTCACTCCTCGGATCAGGGTACGTGTTGAGAGAGAAAGCTTCGGTCAAAATAACAGGCCGAACGAGATGTTTGGGAGCCCGCATAGGCCAGCACCACAAGCATAGAAACTTGCACGGGTATTTGATACGCGATCTGTAGCACTTACGGGCAATCATTCGAGGTCAACTCTATATACAATAGCAACCATGATTTTGTCCCAAAAGCGGTCGAGGATGCGAAATCGCGTCGAAATGGCCGTTTTTTATTCGGATCGAGCATATTTGAATTTTGAAAATACATCCAATTTGCCTCATTGTGCTGATTCAACAAATATATTGAAGTGTGGAGAAGACTTGTCTATGTCTACTAAGGAATAAAGAGCGGGTCTACCTGTATCCATGAGAAACGCGGAGCGAATTTCTCCCTTTCAGAAGGGAACGTATCGGCGGGGGCAAGGAAGCTCATTGCTAGGACACACCAGTACCCGGAACAGGGGCACTGAACACCGTTGAGTATTTAAAAGGAGTTTAGAAGTGCCCACAAGTTCGATGTTGTATTCCGACAATCAATTGCGTTTTCGACCATTGTCGAGGGGATTGGGCAGCTGGATTTCTGGCCAAGCGGCGAATATTCCAGATGAACCGTGAGCAATGTGCGCAGAAGAGATGTTCAAATCTCTGCTAGGAGACAGCTCTCAGCGTACTGAATGCGTGACATCGTATTAGGTGGCGCTCATCGCAAACATTTGGCTTTGCCTTCTGTGTTCGCGAATGGAGAGAGTGCACTATGAAGGCCTTTTTTTCGTCAGCACCGTACAAAGCGCCGCTTCGCAATGGTCAGCACCATTGAGCTAGTGGAGATAAAAGGAGTAATCTCAGGACGTATGTCACGGCCTTTTGACAAGAACTCTGTAGTTAGCTTATTGCGCACTAGGAAGAGGTTCAGAGGCAGAACCACTCCAAGCACTGCTATAAGACAAGCGCTTACTGCACTGCACGCCCCACACATGGCTCACCATCAACTTCCCTTGCGAGGAGAAAACCCTCTGTTTGCCGTTTCGTCTTTGATGTTGATTCCAAACCTTCATTTTGGTTAGGAACTTGAGAGTAGTTTTCGTCCTGAACTTTGCCTCTGAGACTTGCCATGGCCCCCTAGGAGAACACCTCTTTGGTAAAAGTTGCGCCTGTTTGCATTATGTGTATTTGGTAGAACGGGAATGATCCTTCAAATTCAGAAACAAAATTCTGGTGGAGATTGTGGTTTCTGATCCGTAAGAAACGCCCTTCTCGATTGCGAAGGTTCCTGTAGACTCCCATCAGTCATTTTGCATTATGTGGACTACACATCTTTGAGATCGGATACGAATATTTATGCCACAACACATCATGCCACATTATCTCAGCTTCCAAAGAGGATATTAAACCGTTAAAGAATCGTACGAAAAAATTGCGGAAGATTTAAGTTACTAGATCATTCAAAAAATTATATATCTATGTCTGCGAGTGACTAAGAAGTACTATATAAAAATCAAAACGTTCGATTCTGGTACAGATTGAACTTGAGAGCAGTATCGAACGAAACATAATTCTTCGCTAGTTCAACCCACGATTTCTTCCTAACAAGGCAGAACAACATCTGAAGAGAGCGGCTGCTATCCACTGATCAAAAAGCAAATTAAATGGACACTCACCCTTTCACCTGGTGAACTCGTCCTGTCGTAGCACATTTCAAAATGCTTTTCGTACGCTCGTCTAGCCTGAAATCGCTCCACTATTAATCAGAACAAGGGCTGTTTACACAAGGTGCGAGTTGATCGCAAAACGCTTGGCTCCGGGCGAGATTGAACCAGCATATTCCCTTTCCGGGGGAGCGCCTTATCGCACTGCACCACCGTAGCCCCAGCGCCGCTCTCACTCAACTTCTCGGTAAATCTTCACCTAAGCAATCATCCTTTCACCCGCATAACGCGATGAAACAGGAATACCGTCAGAGACTATCTAACAGTCGTAGACCTGTCAAGATGATGCCCTAGTTAAGTCTTACACGATTTTTGGATGATTTTTGCCGTAACTGCAGTTCAACGTCGCAGTGCACGTTATGGTATGTTTACACAAGGTGCTGAGTTGATCGCAAAACGCTTGGCTCCGAGCGAGATTGACCCAGCATATTCCCTTTCCGGGGGAGCGCCTTATCGCACTGCACCACCGTAGCCCCAGCGCCGCTCTCACTCAACTGCTCGGTAAATCTTCACCGAAGCAATCATCTGGGGCTACGGTGGTGCAGTGCGATAAGGCGCTCCCCCGGAAAGGGAATATGCTGGTTCAATCTCGCCCGCCGCGTTACGATCAACTCAGCACCTTGTGTAAACATACCATAACGTGCACTGCGACGTTGAACTGCAGTTACGGCAAAAATCATCCAAAAATCGTGTAGAACAAGGGCTGTTTAGTGCTAATACAACAACAATAAACGTGTGAACGCATTGCCTTTCCAACCTTCGTGGTTCTCCCAAACTTTATTGAATAGGACTATCTCTGAAAAAAAAACTGTTGAAACTCGTCTATCCTCCAGAGTCAGTAAAAACCCAAACTGCCACACACCGCTGTTAACCCACAGCACACCTATTGTGCAGGTATGGTCTCACAGGTAGGAAGCCTCGTTCAGCATCCGTGCGCTAAATCGTTCGATTAATAGCTATTCTCCCTTCACTTTCCGTGGAGAAAATTTTTCCCACCAAGCAGAGTCGCGGCTACCCCTTATTCAGTGATTGACGATATTATGGGAGTCTTTTACTCAAAATAATATGAAGCTTTCTTGGTAGTCGCACCCTGCCACCCCCCCCCCCTTCCTAAATGCTAGCCAAACGCGAGAATAGGACCGAAAACAACGTGCGACTATTGATGTGTTGAGGAAGTGGGGCACCTTGCACATTTGAAGAGCCGAACGTACCCTAAAACTTAGTCGCATTATAGAATATCCCCAGGGATCACCACCCGAATAACACCCGTCATGAATGGGGAGGGGATAGATGTGGTCACCTCGTTGATGAATTTTACTAATCACACGTTCTCGATCATTACCGACCAATACTATGAATTTTTCGGTGCTGTTACGGAGTAAACGCCCCAGTAGAGAAATTCCATGAGAAATGATGATCCCACTAGAGCCGTCGAACGATTTAGTCTTTTCAAACGCACTGAACTGTTTGCTGTAACCAACCGAGCGGTCGGCCAAGCCCAAACAATTGCTAATTTAATTGTATTCTTTAGTGGGTTGTCTATTCCAAAAGAGCACCAATTTTTCCACCTGTTGCACTACAAGGATGGATGGTTCTTGAAGTTTGTGGATCACTAGATTTGTGACTGTGACATTTCCATATTTCGGAACATAAGACCAAGGGAAAAATGTTGGACTCTTACCGAGTTGAAAATTTTACCGAAATGCCTTGAAATGTTTTGGAAATGGTTTGGCGTAAATCATTGAAAGTAAACATAATTTGAGCAATATAGAGAGCTAACCGAAAGTATGGCGCTTTGGCGGTCGAGTATTGACAAACTACTGATAAGTGTAGAGAAAGAAGGTGGATAGGATTTTACCAGTATTTCCGTTAAACCTGTTGAATCAAAATCAAACGGGATATAGAAGCCGAAAAACGTATTTTTGAAAACTGTAAGGCTCCGTTCACAGCAGACGACCAGCGTCAAAGCGTCAAGGCGTCGGAGCATCATGCGCCAGCGCTGAAACGCTGGTGCATGACGCTCGACGGCTGGCGCATTCAACGTGTCCGAGGATGGCACGTAGTTAACGATGGCATCGGTAATATTAGTGACAGCCGTTACGGTCACTATGCCTTCACCGTCAGCTACAGGCCGGCTGCAGTGGTCGCTGGGGAGTCGCTGGAGAGTCAGATCAATAACAAATGTTGAAGATGCAAACCCTCAGCGTCACTTTACGGTCACTTGACGCTGGGACGTCTGCTATGGACGCTGCCTAAGGCCGCCGTCATAGGTGGTCGATGAACTGAGTCCAACCCGGTCGATACGCACCGAAATAGTGACAGTCGGGTGCAGCGAAATCAACCAACTGATTCCGACTGCGACCGACTCATTGCAACTGCAATCCAGCCAGTCGATACAGGTGTTTCACGCGCGCACATGGACAGTTCTATTGCACCGAGGTCGGTTTTTCTGCCTCGGACTCAGTCGGAATCGGTTGGTTCTTCGACCAAGTCTGACGGGGGTCTAATACGGCATCCAGCATATGCCAAGCTAACTAAACGCAACGCTTCAACTTGCTCGCTCGCGCAATCATATCTTCAGTTATTTCACTATACTTCTCAATTTTTCATTATTTTCTATCACTTTACGTCAAATCGACATTCGAAAGGCTTTAAGACGTTCTCATTATTTTCAATCAGAATGCCACGTTTTTCCCTTTTTTGTTTAAATTGTGTTTCACGACGTCGCAACATCGAATGATTACTTTTTCCCAACGAGCTAAGCTTTCTGTTTCCGTCGCCGACCGCCGACTGTCACTGAAGTATAGCAACGGCTCATCAGGAGTGGGCTCAACATTTACCAGGAGAACTGGCAAGGCTTGTTTTAGACTGCCCCCGAGATTTCAGAAAACCTCATTATGAATGTTGCAGGTATAGTCCTGCGTATCAATTTATCGTTGTCCAAGGTTGACGGATTTCTGAGCTTCATGATGGCTTCTTCTCGAACAAATAAATAATTGAAGCTCCACTGAAGAGATTGATGTTGTTAACCTCCTTTATTGCGACGTTTCAGGTCTTAGATCCTTCCTCAGGCTGTAAATCATTACAGTAAACAACACAGAGCTAAACCATGACGTTTTCGAAAACTGATAATGAGGTTTAAACAACGGAATATTAGCCTGTTGTTTCTTCCCAAAACGGTACTGGTGTTAGTGGACCGGTTCTAGCCCGAGGCAGACGGCAAATAACTGGCTGAGAGACCATTATTTTGAGAGTGGTCTGAAATTGATTATCAGTGCCTAATCCCGATGCGTGGTGAGTAGTCTCAACGCCTCCCTCATTTCCTCTCCGTTATTCATGGGCGGTGCCCATCTCTTGATTTCGATCGCCTCCCTGGGATCAGGGAAGGGATCCCAGGGAGGCGATCGAAATAAAAAGATGGGTACCTCCCATGAATAACCGAGAGGAAATGAGGGAGGCGTTGAGACTACTCACCACGCATCGGGATTAGACACTGATAATCAATTTCGGACCACTCTCAAAATAATGGTCTCTCAGCCAGTTATTTGCCGTCTGCCTCGGGCTAGAACCGGTCCACTAACACCAGTACCGTTTTGGGAAGAAACAACAGGCTAATATTCCGTTGTTTAAACCTCATTATCAGTTTCCAAAAACCTCATGGTTGTGCTCTGCGTTGTTTACTGTAATGATTTACAGCCTGAGGAAGGGTCTAAGACCCGAACCGTCGCAATAAAGGAGGTTAACAACTCAGAACTTCTGAAACAGGTTGTTAACACGCTAAAAGCCACTTCGTTCGGTGCAAACACGTTATTCGCGTCTTGGTATGGTGCAAACGAGCTTTCTCAGTGTAGACGACCCAGGAAGCACCGAGCAAGCAGCCTTACTGGGGGTTTTCGAAGCGTTCCAGCAGCTTATTGTACGGTGTTAACCAGCTCACTGACACTTCGTTCCGTGCAAGCCTCCTTATCGTGGATCGGTAGGGTGCGAACCAGCTTCGGTTCCGTGCAATCAGCCTTAGGCACGTAAGGCACCGCGCAACCAGCCTATGGAAGTTGCCGAACCGTACCAGCAGCTTTGCACGAAGTTGACACGCTATCTTGCAGGTGCGACTCGGCTCTACAGCAATGCCTGCTCATCGATTCGTCTTTTTTTGCTTCGTTCATTAGCAGTCGTGCGGTTTCCTTTTCATTTCTCCCTCTCTTATGTTGATGTTTTCAGAATGTTTAATGCCCTTTTTTTGGCCTGATATAGCATAACATATAGCAAAATAGGCGAGTTGAACACAAAACTCAGATGTCAAGCTTTAAAAATTTTAAAAACATCAAAATCACATCTTCCAAGGCCTCAGCTTAAAGGCAGTGTTCACGATAATCTTCGATTTTGATATTAATCGCTAAATCGATTGTTAGGTCACCGGGCAGAACTGAAATGAGGAAGAAGTTGAGAAAAACGTCCCAGAAGCGCACCAAATCCTTCACTCTTACCCCACCTTTTTTTCTCATTGGAACTGTTTTCATTATGACAATGAATTCTTTTGTGGTCCCGTCTTTTGCAATTATTCTCTTTCTGTTGCTCCGTTCTCTCCTTCGGGCCCTAAATAATTCTGCTTTGCCTGAAATATTCTTCCTTGATTAACCCCTTTTTTCACCGGTGACAACCACCGTGAACATGTTCATCAATCCGGACAACTGGTCATTCCATAGTAATAAAGGAGAGTGGTGTTCGTCCGTCCGTTCCGTCCGTCCGTCCGTCCGTCCGTCCGTCCGTCCGTTCGTCCGTCCGTCCGTCCGTCCGTCCGTCCGTCCGTCCGTCCGTCCGTCTGTCTGTCCGTCCGTCTGTCCGTCCGTCCGTCCGTCTGCCTGCCGTCCCGTCTGTTCGTCCTTTCGTCCGTCCGTCCGTCCGTCCGTCCGTCCGTCTGTCCGTCCGTCCCTCCTTCTGTCCGTCCGTCCGTCCGCCCGTCCGTCCGTCGTCTGTCTTCTTCCGTCCGTCCGTCCGTCCGTCTGTCTGTCTGTCTGTCCGTCCGTCCGTCCGTCTGTCCGCCCGTCCGTCCGCCCGTCCGTCCGCCCGTCTGTCTGTCCGTCCGTCCGTCCGTCCGGGTCCGTCCGTCCGTCCGTCCGTCCGTCTGTCCGTCCGTCCGTCCGTCCGTCCGTCCGTCCGTCCGTCCGTCCGTCCGTCCGTCCGTCCGTCCGTCTGTCTGTCCGTCCGTCCGTCCGTCGGTCCGTCGGTCCGTCCGTCCATCCGTCCGTCCGTCCGTCCGTCCGTCAGTTTACGGTGTGCACTCTGTAATTGCAGACTTTTGTGTTTTACAAGGTTTACGCCCAAAAGAACCGAACGGGACGTCGAAAAAAGTGAGCGGGACACCAGCGGCAGTGCGCCGAATGCCGAAGAAGTTGTACGGGACCCATGCAAGAGTGCACCGTACGCCATAGAAATTGTGCGGTACCCATGTGAGAGTGCGCCGGACGCCATAGAAAGTGTACGGAATCCATTCAGGAGTGTGCCGGACGCCATAGAAAGGGTTCGGGAGCCATGCTAGAGTGCGCCGGACACCACAGAAAGTGTGCGGGACCCATGTAAGAGGGCGCCGGACGCCATAGAAAGTGTCCGGGACCCATGTAGGAGTGCGCCTGTAGAAAGTGTGCGCGACCTCAGGAGGAGTGCTCTGGACGCCGTAGAAAGTGTGCGGTACAACGTAGCAATGCGCAGGACGCCACAGAAAGAAGAATGTCTTCGAAACGAGCTCGAGAACGGTTATTTACAGGATTTGCCGCACTTCGGATTGATTTTGTGTGCTTGCACAACTGAACCAGATTTATTGCTTTTCTCGCTATAATTTGCCGCTGTACGCCTTTCCATGTGTCAACATGTGCGGCAGGCAACCTTTATGTCTACAACAAAACATATTGGGGCAAAATTGTTCCTGAGCCGATTCTATGTATGCAGAGACAACTTGATAATTTCCGCCCGGGGCGGAAATTCGGGGGTCGGGGGGCGAAGCCCCCAGCCAGCCGTCAGGCGGGCGGAGCCCGCTGGACGGCTGGTCCATGTTAAAGAATAGTGTCACTGAAATACGACGTTTTGATGCGTTTCTCACCGTTTCTCCGTAATTTTGATAAGACTTGGACGCCAACGTATTGTTTTGAGTGCAACACTCGGGAACGAAGGTCATCGCGAACACTGCCTTTAAAGGCACAATCCGAATTCAGAACTTTTATTCAGTTTTTCTGCTCAGTTTAGAGAGAATTTCGCGCTGATCGCATTATTGTTTCTAGATTTGCTCAGAACCCACTACTAACGGAGTTATGGCCCCTCAAAAATTGTAAATTTGAACGGGGAGAATTTCGTGGACGAGTTGTCTCGTTCCTGTTTTCCCTCGTCGCTCGCAGCCATCGCATAGGAGCAGATCACACTGTGAAAATAGACCGTTAACAAATGGAAGAACGTATATTTTGATCAAATCCATGGCGCGTCTTGTCCCTATTGAGACCGAAACCCTTGAAGTGGGTGGAGCGAATTCTGATTCTCGGGGAGGCGGAAGGAATGAGTAGCTCGATTTTGTTCGCCTATTCGGAGGAGTTGAGACTCAGCGTTTTGCAGGGTTGCTACACGCACCGGCTGGACCATAACATCAAATTTTGCCGACGAGCTTGGACTGTGCCTTTAAATGGATTTAATGCCGATTTGTGCTTACCAGATCATACCCATTATCGACTGATTGTTGCTGTGCCTATACAGTTTATGTGTGAATAGCTGAGGACTGCGGACCGTGGTATCGGTGGTGTGATGGTAACACTCTCGCTCGGAAACGTGCAATGCAGGCTCGAGTCAGGCTACGGCGCGAGGTGTGATACAACCCAACATTGGTCCGACCCCTCAACCGAATCAAGCGATTTGCTTAGCTCGCCCCCTGTGAAAAATTGATGGCTACGACAGGGGGGGGGAGGTCCTCACTTCGTAAATTTTTACAGTGAACGAATTTCTCAGATAAAGACTACATCATAACCTCATAATGCAATGAATGAATGTTTTCCACGGAAGCGGAGAAAAACAACTCTCCTGCGACAATGACACCAAATCTTTGTTCAATGGCTAAACATTCATTAGTGCCCTGAGGGCAAATAGGTGCGGTGTCGGGCATGAAAACCACATCAAGTCATTGGCGGTTTAGATTTTTTGGTTTAGATAAAAACGCACTCGAAATTTCATGGACGCAGCTTAAAGCCGAACAGCGCTACTTAGGAAGGGTCCATGAAAAAATCGATAGCTGTGAAATATTTACGAGTATTTAACGAAATTTGAATAACAGAGTTTCGCGTTGCTACAACGTGCGGAAAACCTGGTCACGGATCTAAGTAATCAATTTCAATCTTTCAACCGGTTAAAAACGGTCTTTGAATACCCATTTTTAGGTGTGACACAATCGATTGTATCACACCTAAAAATTTGTCTTCAAAGAACGTTTTTAACCGGCTAAAAGAATGCAATTGATTACTCGGGTCCGTGAATAGTTTTTCCGTACGTTGTGGAAACGCGAAACTCCCTAGTTCAAATTTCGTTAAAGCCTCGAGTCCTGTCTGATATCTGAGTTCTGCGTTCGACTCAGCTACCTTAAAGGCAGTGTCCACGATAAAAACCGTGTCTGATTTTTTGGTGGAGATCGGCAGCTGCAGGGCCTAGCGCAACCCTAACGTTGAAAAAACTAAGAAAAATGAGCTCGGAACGGTCCCCTACGGCCCCAAGGTTGGACACCCGTTAGCCCGTCACACCCAGATGCACTTTCCACGCCCACCCTCGTGAACAAATGAATGCTCGAGATTAAGAGATGAGCGATGTTTTCCGATCAATAGCCCCGTGCTTCCCTTCATTCTCAACCTCTCTCTTTACTCAGGTCAGCTCGCATACATCGGCTGCGAAGGACGGAAGTTACAAGCCTCGGACAACTTGTCCACCATTTTCCCTAGCTCAATTTTTGAGGGACCATAACTCCGTTCCTAGAAGGTCTTGTGCGATTCCAAAAACATCATTGGAACCAGCGTGGGACCGTCTTCAAGATAGGCGGAAAAGCAGAGAAACGTATCGTTAACACTGTCTTCTAGATATCTCCTTAATTGATTCTCCTCCCCCCCCAGTAAGACAGTTGTTATTGCGAGTTTTCTGAGATAAACATATGGGAAATCGATGTTGTTACATGTTCATGTATCTGCGGTTAAGATCAAGGTAGAATTTGACTCATAGACAGTATAAGGTAGCGGTTCCGTGGTATTCGAATTCGAAAAGCATTGGTAGTCGAAATACTAATCATCGTATTTTTATGCGCTGCTAGCACAAGGTTTTTCAACTATCCTCTTTTCGATGGACGTACCATGAGGTTTCCCTAGCTACATCTGCATAAGGTGAGATTCCGCTCTCTTCGCTCATGATTCTGCATGCTTTGGCGCGTGGTTCTCATTCAACCCCTTCCGCCTATCGTATGGTTCCGCTTGCTTGGTATTAACCTCCGCTTGTTTAGCGTTAGCTTCTGCTTGCTTCCCGTTAACTTCCGCTCGCTCGGTGTTACTTTCAACTTGCTTCGCGTTTGCTTCCGCTCGCTTCGGTGCATGGCTCCACTCGTTCCCCTACCTAACGAAAGGTTCTGCTTGCTTGGCGTTAGCTTCTGCTAGCTTCGCGTGTTAGCTTCTGCTTGCTTCGCATTCGGTACGGGGACAATCCGTTACTAGCGGATTGCGTGTTAACACCTTGTTTCAAAAGTTCTGAGAACATCAATCTCTTCAGTGGAGCTTCAATTATTTATTTGTTCGAGAAGTTGTCCAAGGTGTTTATTTAGGGCGCTCAACACGAGTAGGAGATTCGCTTTCAGTTTTTCGAAAGACTACGGCTGGTTGCTATAGGCGGAATGTCATTTAGCTACAGTCACCCACCGAAAGTTGAAAATGGTCCTGATATTTGTGTTCAGCTCCCTAAGCAAATCTCCATGATGAGGGGTTGATCCAAAATGCTTTTACTCCTTAGATCCAAAAATCAACCATGCATCGGTTTTGGAATTCCTGGAAGCATTTAGGATATATTGGATACGGACTATTGATAGGCAGGATTGCAATTTTTCTTTCTGGCGCTGCCTTCATATGAGGGTCGTTTTTTAAATTCACCTTACACGAAGAAGGTTGCTGAACAACAGAACTCAACTACGTACATATACAAAGTGAACTCACCACAAGTTGCGCATACACAGGCAAAGTAGAAGCGGTCGGTTGGAGATCAACATGAGTGAAACTAATTGTAATACCATTGCCAACGGTTGAGTCGAAGGGGTTCCGCCGAACTCACAGGGTTGCACAAAAGCACTGTAGTGGTCGCATGCCATAGCCGACATCGAGTTGAACCCGCCGTTGTCAGCGATAGTTGATGCTAACACCAGCACATACTTTTAACGCATACTGCATTTCAACCATTCTACATTGACAGCTCGTGCTGATGTTAGCAGCTCCTGTTGCGGACGATTAGGGGTTAAACCCGATGTCGACCCTGGACTGCAAACCTTCATTATCAGCGGAATGTTCGGCAAACGGGCCGAGAATTTGTACTATCACACTATCTAACGTGGTTAGGTATGCCCCTTTTCACGGCCCGCGACAAGGAGACCAATCTCATCTCGATCCGCAACAAGGACGTAATTTTCGAACCGGGTCACAATGACGAATCATTTTAGGCGGTTGGTCTTGGGGAAGATCCCCTCAAAGTCCAAAATTAACGTCCAGAAAGGACTGCGACTTACCTTCTTGGACCGGTCTAACACGGCAAAACGCCCCCTCGGTGAGACTGGCCGCATTATATACCCGCCGCCGAGCTGCCGCGTTTAGCAGAAGCAAAAAAAATCGGTGAATGGGGTTGAATCCCAGCACAAAGAGATCAGCAGAAAACGAGAAAAAAGAGCTGCCAAACACATTCGTGCCAATAAAAACCGATGTGCAGAGGTCGAGGTCACCAACGAAGGGATGAGCAGCTCACTAGCCAGAAAAGAGGCTGTTTGGAAGCAACAGCCACAGCAAGTGTGCTGCAAACCTCTTTGTACGCCGGTTTGATTGTATTGATCTACCGACGTACAATCAAGTGAGTGCGTGGGGAATTAGTGTCATGTAAAGCGCTCCCGAATGAGACTGGCCGACCATGCGGCCGTCGTGCGTGGCAGGCGGCCGTCGTGCGTGGCAGGCGGCCGTCGTGCGTGGCAGGCGGCCGTCGTGCGTGGCAGGCGGCCATCGCATGAGCCGCTCTCAGACGAGTGTTCGAGCGATGCCCCTGGGCTTCGGGACTGATTGTTTGCTGGCTCCCCGCCGGTGCCGGCCTCCTCCTAGTGAATGGCTGCGGTGAATGCTCGCTGCCGTTTCACTTCCTCGTCCTAGAGTGGCGCACGCGACAGCCGTCTGCCACGTACGACGGCCGCATGGTCGGCCAGTCTCATTCGGTCACAATTAATACATATATACAACGGACCGCTTCTACTTAGCCTGTACATATGCATCCTTTGATGTATGGAATACACTAGAAACAGGTATTTAGGCATCTTTCATAGTCCTCACCGCAAGCGCGGCACGCGCGTGACGCGTGGGAGGGGCGGTGGACTATGAAAGTTCTTACCGCGCGGCACGCGCGGGACGCGCGGTAAGAACTTTCATAGTCCATCAGCACCGCCATAGCGGTGCCGCCCGAACGGCAGTGGCGGTTTTACCGTTTCAATCAATAATTGCTTCTCGATTTGAGTCCACTTCAACATAAATAATTCTGGGACTATCCTGCGCCACCGCATACGCAAATGCAAGCCAGAAGTTTCTGTACAAGTCCCAGTTGAGGCCCGACTTTTTACCCGCACCGCCACGGCGGTGCCGCTGGAGATTTCATAGTGGCTTTCCGCTCGTCCCGCGCCTGCCGCGCGGTGAAAAATTTCATAGTCCACCGCTCGTCCCGCGCGTTACGCGCGTGCCGCGCTTGCGGTGAGGACTATGAAAGATGCCTTAGTGGTAAGTTCCAAATGAATGAAGAATTCGAATATCGTACTTTCCCAACCCCTTGGATGAAGGAATAATCTAAAAATCATGGCTGAGAGATTCTTTTAGAAACAGCGTTTTCAAAATTACCGTATGAACAGATGGGTTCTATCAACGCTTCTTTATGTTATTCGAATGAATGAATGGATTGGAACCAGGCCGCCCGAATTTTTCTCATGGGTGAATAAATGCGAAAGCTTGTTCCCTACTCGATTCGAAGGAATATTCGAAAAATCATGTGAATATTCAAATAAAATTAGTAATTTCGAACAATTTCTGAGTTCTTTGTGAGTGGCTGAATGCCATGACCACAAACCGGTCCAATATTCAAAAAATCCAATATTTCAGCGTTATAACAGAGCCGAATGTCAGAAAAGCCGAAAAAATCAAATTTCCAAATGAACCGAGTATGGCCCTTATATCGTATTATGTATGATTAGCATGGATCCTGAAGAGACTTCGCGTTCCCCATTGTATGTTGGCGCGAACTCGGTGCCATATGTTATAACATAGGTGCGCCGAGTTCGCGCCAACCTTCAACAGTGAACGCGAAGTCTCTTCCGGATCCATGCCGACGTTATGTACAAGCGCGATAGAAGTGGGCTAGAAAGAGGCATTGAACGTAATGTTCGAAAAGATGCACACAATCTACCGGTTAATAATTTTAGTTTCGGCTTCCCAGAAACCTGAGATTAGATGAACCATCTGAATTAACCCTCTTTGAAAACTCCGAACGAATTACTTTTCGGACTATGCCGTCTTGAAAATTGTCGAATAAATCAGTGAATGTGGATGCGACCTTCTTCAGAATTTCCAATTTATCGATTGTTTTTGAATTCGCCTTCCTGTTACAATGAATGAGAAATTTGAAGACTTGTTCTCCTTTCACTTCGAATGAATCTCCAAGAATCAATCCCTATGTGCAGATGATTAGATTTTTAAATTAGCTCTTGAACCATACGAGAATAACAATGAGCGATTGTTCTGGTGTCTGAATGTTTGCATGTCATCACCAGAATATGGTCGAATATTTGGGAAATGACAATATCCGACTTTCCAAACTGAGCGATTATTAGTAGGACGAAAATCTCAAGGGGTTTGAAATTTTCGCATTTCAAACCTCAACAGAAATTATGAATTCAAATTTTTGAATAAATCGATCGACCCGAAGGATTATACAAATTCTAGAATGAACCGCAAATTCGAGAAAATCATAAAATGGGATCTCTGATTGACTCGAATATTCGGAAGGAAATTATGAATTCAAATTGTAGAATTAATCGAGCAACGAATAATTATTCGATTCAGTCACGTCTAGAATGAACAATTTCTGATGAGAAAAGAAGAAGACAGAGAGCGGTTTTTGTGTTCTCACGGGAGCGTGAGTTCCTCCATCAAACACTCGAAAATTAATGAACTTCCATACCCATTGTCCCCCCCAAGTGTTCATGGGGACTAGTAGTACTCATTCCAGGAAAATCGTTTTGAGATGGTTAGCAACCTAGCCAGCCTTGAGCTGAAGAGAGAGGAGAGCACAAGAAAAGAAGGAGCCGGCGGGAGACCGGAACGTGCCAGACGCGTGACGGTCAGGCGGGGGCTGGATGTTGGATTAGACCATCCCGGGGCGGCGGGGACGAGATGCTAAACCAATTACTAGGGAAAAATTAAAAATCCGAAAATCTGAGTAAACCCCTAACCTACGCACAAAAAAATGGACGAGGAACGTTGAAAGAAAAACACCCGGTGTGGCCGACGCGGTCGATACATATGGAATGCGTAGAATGAAATCAGTGGTATCATTGACTTCGTACCTTATATCATGTGCATATCGGTCGGGTCGGCTTTTTCTCATCCCCCTTCATTCATGTCTTTGATGACTATCGACCGGGCTGACTACGCCGATAGGCCAGCTATGACCTAGGTCTTGGATGAAGTCCTCTCCATGAAAGGGCATCACATGAACTAGGATCCCTTACTTGATTTGTTTCCTTTTCGATGTCTTCCTTCTTGACAATGAAATTGACAATAACGACGCCTGAAAAACTCGGCTGAAGTGGGAAAGTTTTGATAGGGTAGAAGTTAAATTCCGGCTTCATACCTCACGCTTCCAACGACGTGACAGAACGCTTAAAGGCATCGTACGCGCTGAAAACCACTCTCCGTTTTTTGAGTTCGAATCATTGGTTGGGCCCGCCTGAGAACGTAGGTAGAGTTTGTTGGGTCCCCGACGCATTATTGGGAAGATATGGGAGATCGAATGCCTCGAATTCCGTCAAAAGAGGCCGGCCTTCCGACAGCCATGTGGCATGAATAGTGAACGGCAACAAGCTAATCAACAAGTTAAATCAGGTAAATGAGTGGAAGTCGACGTGTTTTTCCCTGTTAAGCTACCTTCCTTTCTCTATTTATCCCACATTGCTGTCGGAAGGCCGGCCTCTTTTGGCGGAATTCGAAGCATTCGATCTCCCATATCTTCACAATAATGTGTCGGTGACCCTACAAACTCTCCCTATGTTCTCTGGCGGCCCCAACAATTAGCTCAAACTCAAAAAACGGTAGGTGGTTTCCAGCGCGTACGATGCCTTTAACGCCTACAATGATCGAGAAACAACGTGCCAATCATTCTAAGACATTATATGCACCATATTTAGGTCAAATCATATGATAGAATCATCATCTTATTGAAACATGTCGACTTCAATTAGGGCGAAAAAGTCGACTATACGAAAAGTTGAAATCTCGCAAAATCAAAAACTCGATGGCCATGTAATTTTCAACTTATACGGACGCCCGGGAGCCGACCATCCGAAGAACGTGATACTAGGCTTAATCGAAACAGTAAGTCATTCAGCAAATGCGATTTTGGATAAGTCGAGTAGTTGGTCAGAAAATAAGCTTTGATCCTTATGGACACTTTTTTCGGGTCTTCCACGTAATCTCACGCATTGTCAGGGGCTTCTCCTTCAGAGGGGCCTGCAAAGTTCTGCCGGCGAAGCCGCGACGAACACTGTTGGGTCATACAATATCTGTTACATTCGGCGGCGACCGGCGACGAGGGGACACCGCGGAGTGTTTTGGCGTCGTGACAGCCCTGCATCACTGGCAGCGAGCGGCAACCGACACTGCGACACTACTGTTCCAGAACATTTTTGTCTGTGCTCCAAGGCTGACGCTCGGCCACCACTCTCCTGTCTCTGCGACCCTATAGACCCCTCTAGCCTCATCAGCATTAGGAGACCTATTCTACAGCATGTCCCCGAAAATCAACACTGCGTAGAAACAATCTAAAATAATCCTTGGCCACCTGTTGTTCTTGATTTCAGTTTGTTCGAACTTGCCTTTTGCAGCTTCTAGTTATCGCTTTCTATCTCCTGTTTTCGCTTAGGCCAAGTTAACATGAGAACGCGATGAGATAACATTGTTGAGTTTCGACCGATACCGCGTCGCGCGTCTACCCGTATTTAAAGGCATCATTCGCGATGAATTTTCTTTGCCGAGTTTTCAATATCTAATGAAAGCTCTAGTACCCCAAACTACATCCACGTTCTAAAAAACTGCTTTTACGGACCCATTTTCTTCGTTTTCAGAGCCCATTAACCCAGTCGGCGTTTGAGATAGAAACCGGGTCCAGCAGCCCTTTGGCAAAGGCCGCAAAATATTTACGACCCCCCCCCCCTCAAAGGTGGGCCAGCGCCCAAAAATGTGGGAAATTATAACGACCCCCCTTCAGGAAAAATTCGGTCCTTCTGTTTTTTATTTGAAGAATCCAGCTAGAATCGAAGAAAAAAATAAAATGGAACTGTATAAAAAACAGCCGACCCGTAGCCCCATCAAAAATCATCCTGGAAAAAAGTCGGCAGTGGGCTGATGTTAACAAATTTCTAGCAGATCACCACTAGCCCAACCAAAACTCATCCAGAAAAAAAATTGGGCGGGCTGGAACATGCAAAAATTGAAAACAAAACAAAGCAGCCCGACGCCCGTCCAAACGCGGTCGTTGATCGTGAATTTTGGGCCTTGGGATGATGTTTGCGGGCGTATAAAGCTGGATGAATGTTAACGATCAGAACATTTTATGCAAATATAGTCTACAGCAATGGAAGTAGGACCTGGTGAGGTTGCGGACTCTTCCTAACATACTGTGGTCTGATTGTGTTATCATTCATTTTTTCGAAATAACTGAAATTGGTCGGTGAGCTTTCATTTCTACTCTCACATTTTCACCTGTTTTCATTGCTTCCACAGATCTAATCATATCGGTGAAAACGCAGACTCACCGATCTATCACAGCTGTTTCGAAAAAATGAGTGATACCACTAACAAACTACCGTATGTTAGGACGAGTCCGCAACCTCACCAGGTCCTACTTCCATTGCTGTAGACTATATATGTTTTGCTATACTTTGTATTTTACACATGCGTGACTAACTGGATTACGAAGGCTTCCAGAGAAAATGTCCATGACTAATTTTTTTACCCACCTCAAACTTAGCCAAACGTCAGAGTTTCCCTCCCTTTCTAAGATCGAAAAAGTTCTTGGCCGAGGAGAAAAGTCCTCATCAGAAGACAAATTTCAATTTCAGGTAGCTTCTGAGATATCAACGCCAAAAAAAGGCGATTTCGGACATTTGCTCCTGTAATCGATTACGAATTGAAGATTTTAATCATTATTTTAACTTTTCTCTTAATTGATGACGTCATCTTTCAGTAATCATTTATTGGAAGAATTCGAAAAATACCGATTCGCCTCCACTCGGGCGAAAAATTAACAAGAACGACCAAGGGTTATATGACAATAGGAGAATGCGCCCAGGCCTCGCGCCCTTCCCACAATGGCGTCCGGGCCTGGCGCTCTTTTATTGCTATTTACATGTTTTTTTATGTATTATTACTTCAGAAATTTGAGAAGCTGGGAGAAATATATCTGCACAGATTTTGACAAAGTCCAATTACCGCCAAGTCTCGACCCTTGGTGGTCCGAAATTCTTCGGCTGAAGGGTAGCCACCCGTTGGATAGTGATGGCAATAACCCTGCGATTTGCCAACGTGGCTTGCCAACGTGCACCACTTTAACTCGCCCGAATACTTGTGACCAGTCGGGTCGGGAAATGAAACTGTGACAATTTGTGGCGAATTCTATGAGGGTTTCAGCTTCTTTTTTTGAAGTTGAGACTTTGATTTTTAATGGGGGGTCGTACGTCTTATAGTGGACTTTAAGATGAAGTGCAGCGAATTTCCGCCTACAAGAGGATTAAAAACATTTGAATGGACTGGGAACTGTCTTCAAGTTGGTTTTCGTCTTTTTCCTATAAATTGTATATATTCTCCTTCGCGAAAAAAATTACGATCCCCCTCCAACTTTTCGTTTTTCCACGAAAATTTTCACGACCCTTCTCACCATACGTTGGCAAGCTATCCACACGTGCTGGACCCTGTTTAGAAAGAGTCGATCGCCAGGAATTGCTGTATCTCTCTATCGAGTCCCGTTCATCTTTATTTTAGCTGATTTTAAAGGGGGAAAAGTTGACCGATATGTTCAGAAAAGACATTATCCAAGAAATCATAAAATACATTACATCAACTTCCACTCATTTGTACTACATATATCACTTGTTGTTCACTTACTTTTATTCTCATTCGGTGAACGTACGTGACAAGGGATCGATCCAAAGGCCAAACCCCGAACCCAGAAAGACGTTTTCAATGAGCAAAAAGCTTCATTTCAGTTTAAAATAAAAGACTTCAAACTCCGTGAATGGCCTTATCAAGGTCCACTTGAATGATGTAACACATGATAGATCGACACCCCGTTGGCCGGTGGTGTCGCCAACACTGCGCGGCCTGCCGCATTGATCGCACCTGCTCCACCCAGAAGACTAAATCTTATAAGGAGACTACAGATGGAGCGGTAGTTAACTCGTAGCAGGTGTTGGAGTTTGGGAAGGTGGTGCTTCAGTAGAAAGAATTCGCCTTTCAGTTCTGGTGACGCGGCTACTTATTGTGATTGTGTATATCTACTACGTGTTCTTTCATTAGAAAGCCGCATCGTAGTTGCGTGGCGCGATTGCATTCGATCGATATTAGTTAAACTCTCTCGTCCACGCGTGCCATGAGAGCTCCGTGGCAGCTCTGTGACGATTGGCGTGGATGGCCATTATGATCAACCACACATCCCATCGTTTCTAAAGTCTCCTTATCAGATTTAGTCTAGTGGATGGAGCAGGCGCGATTATCGCGGCTGGTCGTGCGACGTTGACGAGAATATTGAATAGCGGGGCTTGGATCGCGCGCGACGACCTACCTCCGCAGTACCCTCCACTGACTAGACTAAAATCTAATAGGAGACTACACCTTACACATCAACTATGGAAAGGCTTCATAGCATTGAGAAGCTGCTAACGGTTACGTTGCGTTCGTGGCGAATCGTGCCTGTTCCGATGTCGGCGCTTAGTAGCCCCCCCCCACGGAAAGATAGATAAAGATGTTTTGAAAAAGTGAAAAACTTGATGTGTTTGTAACGTCTTCATGTACAGCTCAGATTGCTAGTTGAGAAAGTAATTTTTTTGCAGCCCAATGAAAAAGTCGACTTCTGATTTGAAAAGTCGATCTTAGAGAAAGTGTGAATTTCGGCTTATTCAAAAAGGCCGATCATTCGAGAAATGTGATTCTAGACTTCTTCGAAATGGCGACCATCCGGGAAACTGTAATTTTCAACTTATCAGGAAAGTCGGTCGATCTGTTCGAAAAAAAAGATATTCTTTTTCTACAGTTGAATACGTCGCGTTGTCGCGGTTGCGCGTCGCGGGAAGTCGTATGATTCCGGCCAAATAGAGCGTCGTTTCTATCAAAGTTCATGTTTTTCGGATGAAAACTCAAACTGAACCGTTGTCCTCCATGATGGCTCTCATGTTCGCAATGACTTCGTCCTCCAGAAATTCTCGAATCGGACACATCAAAGCAGTCCTGGTATTGTAGCATACGTCCAACATTATTGCGCTGTATTTATCCCCTAAAAGTTAGGCTGTTAGAAAGGCTTTCTAACAAGGGCTCATTTTTTGAGTTCGACATTTGTGCGATAATTGGCAAACAAACCTCACAACTCTCTCTAGTGAGGAAAGACTTGGAAGGGCCTAAGTGAATGGGCGTATGCGTTTGCCAGATCTAGTCTTGTGATTGAACACTTGAGTCGAAGACCGCATGGCAGCCGCGAATGTCCATTCGCTAGACTATATTCGGAGAAAGGCTCGTATATACGCTTTTGTTCACCCTAACTCATGCGTCCTGAGTTCTAATAGTAAGGGAGCACACCTGAGGTAAGCGTTCGTCATCCCAGTTCTCCACTCTGTTCTTCACCCTCAATGTACATTTTCTAAATCCTTATACTTTTTTTCACGACGTTTATAGCACTTCTATCCTGCAGAAATTTTACAGGATTCTGTGCTCTAGTATACCACTATGAAGCTTCCTTAGGCCCTCTCATAGTCGGCCGATCGGCAGTACTTCGGATTCGCATGATGCATAAGCGTATCCATCGTGCGAATCGAGTGTAAAAATTCACCCGCTGTGGCCGGACTGAGCACGTATGTCTCGTCCTCGGCAATCCTGATCGATGCGCATGTAATACATGCTCACTCAGGTTGAAAAATTGCCACTATGTGACCGGATGAGCCTGCCTGATCGGAGCTGATCCAGCTGCGGCCCTCTTGGTAGTTACGTACACATTGCATTGCTTACCGAGGTGGAAAAACCCCTCGTTGTGGTGAGACTGAACAGGCCGCAGGGCCCTCGAACGCCTGCATAATCCATTGGCATGCAGCCGACACACTAGGGGCACAAGCGACGGCGTAGGGTCACTAGGGACAGCAGAGAACGGCTCAGTCCTTCTCAACAGCCAAAATTCTTTCGGACTTGGGATTAAAAGAAAATTGCAAACCTCACAGGGGAGACCTTTATATCGTAGTCTGAGTTTAACAAAATGAACTAACTTGCGAGGACTTGTATGTTCCTAGAAGAAGAAACGGCGAGTTTCCCTTGCTCAAGCCTGCTCTCAGAGAGTTACAAGCTCGAAACGGTAGGTGGTCCACGAAAAATTAAATTTTACTTCTCGACCAAACTTTTTGCAGGAGGTTAGCATTTGGGGTGCTGAACACTAGTATGATATTTGTTTTGGTCTTTTGAAATACCACGGCAGGCAGCGACGCAGATAATGTTTTGGCCGCTGCGACAGCAGCAACTCCTGAGCAGCGAGTGGCGGCGGAAAATGATCTCAACCATTTCCATCGCCGGCGTGGAATGTTTCCGTCGATTGAGATTTCTTCATAAATTCGATCTTCTGTAGACCTTTTGACTAAAAAAAAGTTTTTCGGTTTTTAGTCTTACTGGTTTTTTGTTCCAACGTGTGACAGTTGTGATTTATGCGACTACCGCACACAGCCTGCTTATTTCGGTACCTGGAAATCTATACTTCAAGTCATAATCACAATTCCAAGTTCACTTTACAGCTCTCTGAGCGTTATATTTTTCAAAAGATGTTTCCGGGCATTTCCTAATTTCTTGAAGCATATAAAAGCAGTAAAAGCTATTCAGAGCGAAATGTGATGTTGAATGATTGAAGGCGAACGTATTGGCAAGAAAGCGGCGCTAGCGACATCGGCGCTGCAATTCCGCAAAACCTTCGCTCAATGCCGCGTCAGGTTCAGAGCACACAACAGGCCTCTCGTCCGGCGCCGTGCTGCCGATCGTCGCGACTCTGCCTAGATGTTGAAGACACAGTCCAACCTCAGAATCGATTTTTCGTTTTTCTGCCTATCTTGGAGAAGATTCCACGCTGATCACAATGGTGTCCCCAGAATCGCTCAGAACTCTTTACGAACGGAGTTACGGCTCCTCGAAAGCTTCGATATTGAAAGGCTAGAAGTTCGCGGACGAGTTGTCTCGAGCCTGTATTTTCTCGTTATTGGCAGCCATCGTTCTGTAGCAGGCCACAATATAAAGCCAGACCGGAAACAAATCGAAGAACATAGGTTTTAAATAAAATCATTCGCGCGCCTTTTCCCTATTAAGGTCGGAAACCTGGCAGTGGGCGTTAGCCATTTTTTCTTTCAAGGGGGCGAGGCGGAATTTTCCTTGCTTCTTCTCGCTTATTTGAGCGAAATGAGATTTCGCGCTAGGCAGGGTTGCTATAGGCGGCGACCGGACCGTAATATCAAAAATTACCTCTGAGGTTGGACTGTGCCTTTAAAGGCACAGTACACCCTCAGATATGAATTTTGAGATTTTCATGTATATTTGTAGAAGACCCCTCCTGTATAACACGTGCCAAATGCCAGATCTCATTTACTCCGAATAAGCGAGATATAAGCGACCACCACAGGCCCGGCCCCCTTCGCTCACCACCACAGGCCCGACCCCCTAACAGATTTTCGAACTCGATAGCGGCTCGATGGATGGATGAATTCCAACAAGTCGTTGTTCTTCAGTCCATTACCAGGACTGTCTCCTTATCCTGGCTTTTCTCTCACGCAAAGATTGTGAATGAAGACAAATACAGGCCAGAGACAACTCGTCCACGATTTTTCCACCCTCAAAATCTAGGCATCTTTGAAGAGCCATAACTCTGTTCAAAGGCGGTTTTGGACGATTTCAGAGATATCACTGCGATCAGCGTGTGACTCTCTCCAGGATGAGCATGAAATCTGAAAATTAATTTTCTGGGTGTCCTGTGCCTTTAAGTGAAGACTGAACTGCAGTTAGCCCTACTCGTGCTGAATACGAACAAATTCGGGACATGGAAACATGATGAAACTGGTAGAGCACATCCGAACACGTATGGATAAACGGTGGCTGCCGCCTGTTTAGGTTTTCTGACGGAAGGTTGCTGCAGAGTAACCCACCGGAGTCGTTCGAAAAATCAAAAACGAACCTCGCATTCGTGTTCAGCGCTCCCATTAATCCCTCTCTGTTCAAAGTTTGGCAGGAAGAAAAATAATTTCTTAGGCCACCTACAGCTTTGTGCTTGTAACTTTTAGAAACAGGGGTCTGAGCAGGAAAACTTACGGTCTGTTCTGCCCATACCATGAACATCCTCGCAAGGCACCTTATTTTGCCCAACTCAGGCTAAAGGCTATAAACCGCGAATTTCTCATCGTTTCTACGCGTGCTGGTGCGGAGCGGAGATTAGAGACAGTGAGAGAGCGCATGGCAGACGGAGAGAGGAGAATCGCGCGCCACGCTCGCCTAATGAGTCGTGAGAGTTACGATAGAGTATAGTGCAGTGACGCGGACTCCTACCTTGCAACGTCCGGCGTGCGCACCTTATAGTGAGGCGGGTGAGAGACGCAGACCGGTCGCTTTCCTAGTGATGGGGCCAAGTAAGCTAGCCCAGACGCGAGCCAAACACAGAGACTGTGCCAATACGCAACACTATGGAGCAATGCCCATACACAGATAGGGATCGACCGCGAATGGAATAAATCTACCGCGCCATATACTCAGACATTCTGGCGTTTCTAACGCGCACTGAACCGTCCCATTTCGACCTTTGTGGGGCAAACGGTAGAGTTCGCGCATGGCCATTTCGGTCTGCGTTCAGCGCCTGCCAAACCTCGGATTCCGTCGTTTGGCTGGCGATGACGTCACTGCTGCAGAGAGGCTCGATGTGTAGACGATTTGATAGCGCATGAACTCGGTTGATCTGCTGAATCACGTTATTGATGACTCCACAATTGAACAGGCCCGTATCAGCAGCAGAGAGCGTATATAAGGGGCCTCATCCCAGAGAGAGCGCAGTCGGCCTTCCGGGGCCGCTCCTGGAAAGTGGCTACGAGTCACTCTTTGGACGATTTTTGACCGCTGAGGGGTCTCCCTCAACGGTCCTTAGCGAGTGAAGCTCTCTCGCGGTCGAACGTGGCGTGGATGATGTCCCTGTCGCGGACCGCGGTGGGGGTGACTACCTCACGCGGGCCGCGACATGGACCGTGTCCTTGTTGGGGGAGACCCGCTCCTATTGAAACGGTGGGACGCCGCCCCTTCTATAATAGGACGACGACCTCCTTTGCCGTTGTAAATCTAATCTAGTATGGTCGAAACCTGCAAACGGCAGTGAATGGCCGGATATAGCGGGGCAAATATGGGGATATGGGGCACCCGCTTTGCCCATTTTTTTCGTTTCTAACGGGAGCGGTTCAGATTATGACCCGCCTTTGCTGCGCGCTACAAACCCCACAATGCCTGAGCAAGAGAGAAAATTGTGAGGGATACCAGATTTTGTTCCGGCGGTTCATCAAGGATCTTTGTTGCAATGAAGGAGATTCTGGCTAGTACCGCAGGGGCTCCCCTTGTACATGGTTTCACAGCTGTTTTCCTCAGCAGTGGTGTGCGGAATTCTCTGCTTTCTATATTCTGCCCATTTTTGGCTAGTTTTTCTGCTGCTGCATAAGAACCCGCCTTGGCAGCGTGACGCAGTTTTCCAACAAGTAGTTAATCCAGAATCATCGCCAAATTACACACACTGGCATAGGGCAAGTCCGCTCGCAGTGTTCATACATTTTCTTGCATTTCTTCTTGTATTTAACTCCTAGGTAAGTTATCGAATCTAATTGCTTCGCAAAAAAAAGTACTATAAATACTTTAAAGCCTAAGCTCTCTCGGATGAGCCCGAGTGGAGGAAGCAGCAAAGCTGTCAGTCATGGCAAAATATAACAGTGACAAGGGAATTTTGACATGATAAGTCCGGTAAACCTCACTTCGATTGGCTTAAAATGTGGGAGTTAGGCTACAATTATGCTAGTTATCTCTCCACATCTATATCTAGGTCTGTACTGCTTACTATGACTAATAATGAGGTTTCAAGGATTGTGAGAAAATAGAATACATTCTTAGACAAACTGAGGTGTCGACAACAGGTTGATCCTTCCACCATCAGTCACCGCTGACCAACGCGCCGATATCCGGCGGGGGTCTTGGCCGCTAGTTATGATCTGGTCGATGGCGAGCTGCTGCACAGGGTGGCGGCCCAGTGCAGGCTGGGCTACCCGGCCGCGGCGCGTGCCGGTTTGCCGACCGCGACGCGTGTCGGTGTGCAGAACGCGACGGGTGTCAGTCTGCCGACAGCGACGTCTGTCGGTCGACATGCCCCGACTCTTGACGCTCTGGCGAAGGCGACGCGTGTCGATGTGCCCACCGCGACACGCGTCGGTGTAAAGTAATTCCTAATCTAGATAGATGAATCTGGTATTGTTCCTCCTAACTTCCATTTATTTGTTGTTGTTAATACACTTAAACTTCGTAATATTGGGATATTCTATTTGAGGACGTTATTGGCCACATCTTTGTCAGTGCCTCAGAGCTTCAGAATATCGATTTCTGTCGCGCGAAGCGCGCACCAGATTTGGTTTTGAATTGGCCACGCCCGCAACTCCTTTTTCGAAATCTCAGTTCAGAGTGAGCGTAGGAATTAGAGCTAAATTGCATTAAAAGAGCGCAAACAAAATGGAAAACGTTGAGCAAAATTGAAGTTAGAAAGGGAACCTTTGGGAAAAATATGTGGAATTTCTGAAAATTTAGCTTCCTGGCAAAAGTAGCGATTTGGCAATGGTGGAAAAAGCTTCAAAAATATCTTGAAATATCTTAAAAAATGATTTGGCGTAAAATGGCCTGGAAATATAAAAAAGCTAGGAAATGAAGTGAAATAACCAAAAAAGCGATTTGGTGATCGATCATTTCACAAAGCTTCTCCGTTAAACTTATCAAAACGAAATCAAGCGCGCAACAGTAAGCCATTTTTGAAAGCTGTAATAAGGGAATCAGCAAGGTCAAACTAGGCGAACTCCATTACATATCGTGCTTGATTTCGTTTTGATAAGTTTAACAGAGAAGCTTGTGAAATGATCGACCACCAAATCGCATTTTTGGTTATTTCACTTCATTTCCTAGCTTTTTTATATTTCCAGGCCATTTTATGCCAAATCATTTTTTAAGATATTTCAAGATATTTTTGAAGCTTTTTCCACCATTGCCAAATCGCTACTTTTGCCAGAAAGCTAAATTTTCAGAAACCCTTTAATCTGAGTCTTTATTTCTTCATTCCGAGGGGGCGGCATAGATGAACGCGGCGGCGAGGGTCAGGGAGCACAACGCCGCACGCACGCGTCACGATTTTAATTCAAACTGCGGGTTGCGGTTGCGCGTCCCTGCCTCAGGCGTCGTTTATACTCCCGCCGCCAAGCGGCGCTGCACAATGCATTTCTGTAACATCGATCGTGCAGCGCCGCCTGATCAATATTACAGAAATGCATCGTGCCGCGCCGCTCGGCTGCAGAAGTATAAACGACCCCTCAGCCGCCACAATCACGCATGCCACTCCTGCAGACTTGCTTTTTGTCATTAGAATTATTTGGGTGGGGGACGGGGTGGATTGCATAAACTTTTTAATTTCAGAGTTAAAAGAGTTCCTCATGCTCATTCTGATTTCTCTATAAGAGTCAAAACATCCACAATTTACACGGAGACATTGAGATTAGCTAATATCTGTTCAAATTTAGATTCCTTCACGGAAAAACTCAAAGAAATGAAAACAGTTTTAATTGGAAACCAATATGCACCAGAATTCGTAGAAGTAAATATAATTAAATGCATCTATAAACAAAAATCGATAGCATATAAGTTTAACCTAAGAGATGACAAGAAAAGTATAACACAATTGGTAAAAAGCATAACATGCTAAGTCTTCACTGTTGATAGGTCGGTGTTCGATACTGTCCAAAATAAGGACTGTGATCATATGGACTTCTTTCTGATATTGATAGTATACTATAGCTTCTTGCCCTAATACCTCTTTCTAACGTTTCTCACACTACTTCACTCTGCTCGGCTCATGCTTTCGTATTCATCCTCCTTTTTCATCGACAGTTCTGTTCCTCACTGAGAAGCCCCGGCAGAGCTGTTTGATAAAGTTCGTCTGAGGCCAGGGGCGAAACGAACTTTATCAACTTCTCTTTCTTATCTTTCCTCTTTTGATTAACCTATCATGAATTATCTGAAGATGGGGTCTAATGTAATTATAAAGTTGGCGATCATGTAATTGTCCATACTTGATGTATATTCCTATACATATGAACTTTATATACGTATTAGTATAATTTATTGGTACTACTGGAGTCAAGTGCTTTCTTGAGGGCAACCCAGGGGCACTTGATCTCCAGCACCATAGCCGGGTTTTCACATATACTTCTTATATAAAGGTATCGATAATGAACATTTTCCTTACTTTATAAATACTTCAGTCATATCTAATCGCCATTTTTCTTGCTAACAATTCCTCTTTTTTCATACTTCATCATGTATGTTAATTTATAACTTGCACTAGCAAAATTTTGTACTTCACAAAACTATTCTCTTTAACATTGCTCAAAACCCTGACTTTTCTAACCGTCAATTCTCATCATGTATAAGAAAATAGTTGAGATTCTTATCTAACCTCGATTCTAAACACATTGATCACGAAGCTTGTCTTCGTCCGTCACGAAATGTGACACGCGCCAGTGGTGAAGCATCTAGTTGATGCATTTTCTTCGTATTAATTCAATTTTTGTTTGCTCAATGTAACTATAGCTTTGCCTTCTCATTTGGAGCCGGTTGAAGTAGAGCTCATCGGGTTGTCACCATGTTGAAATCTACTTGTCACGTGGGTTCCACCGTGGCTGACCGCTCCGCTGTTGCTCCTCCCGGACGTTTGTGAGCGGGTAGGGCTGTATGTTTTAATTGTAAATTATCATACGTCTTTGTCAGTCAAGGATTATTGCACACACCGATGTTGAAGCATCTACATCTGGATGCAATCTCTTCTTCTCCTCCTCATATGTATAATGTAAATAGTTTTTGTTAAAACCTCTTCAATAATTGATATGATTTGTGATTGTTATGATTTGCCTTCTCGTTATATATAAAGGATATTAATTGTAAGCCGGCAAATAGTTAACCCATTTCCTTTGATCATGACTCATCTTTTGTTGTTAGCTCTTAACATACATTTTTGGCAAACCAGCCTTAGTTCTCTTTTCAGGTACACTTTGGGATTTAGATGCAATCCCAGTCCAATTCCTTCACAGATTTATGGAGGGCCATACCTCTGAATAAAAATAGGGACTGGTACTGATGGGGTTATAAGCGGAAAATGTCAAGAGGATCAGTTTTTCGCGTCACCCAGTACTAAGTCAAAACCTTGGGGATTGACAACCCAGCCAGCAGCCCTGGCAAACCCGTAAGGGAGATTCCTCTCTGTAAGGGGTTTGGCCGCCCACTTACTTAGTTTTTGGTCAAAAACTCAGCTTCTAAATCAAGCAAAAAACTACTTCTCGCTGTCTCCCTTCACCAAGTATAAGAGTAGAGCTAACAAATATACCATAAAAATTTTGGTAATGATCAAAAAGGTGAAAAATGTTCGGCAAAATGCACTGTTTGTAGACTTACAAACTTTGATAACTATATTGATTCCACTGTTACAAAATTTTGTATTAATACATTCAAGACTAATGGCGTTAACTGTAGGTCTAGAGGTGTTATATATTGCTTACAATGCTCTAGTTGTAATTTACAATATGTGGGAATGACAACTAGGAGTTTGAAAGAGAGAGTAATGGAACATCTACGCAATATTAACAACCATAAAATATTTACTCCATTATACACACATTATCATAAATGTAAATCCAACATAATTGTACACATTTTGGACTCTTGTCCAGAAAATACGGATAGAAACATTTTACTGGAGAAGGAAGAGTTTTGGATAAAACTTCTCATGACATCATACCCTTTTGGACTTAATGATAATATTAAAGGATATGGAAAGATTTCAGATATAAGTAATCCACTAATGCATAAAGTCAAACATCCATTCTTTGCGCTCAAAATTACCAAGGAACGGAATAACAGAGGTAGAAGAAAAAAGATAAATAAATTGAATCCTTTGGATGTTCAAAATGTTATCGATTACCTGGAGAAAGAAGGAAAAGATGGGATGAATGCTATGAAAATATATAGTTTGATAAAACACATGAATAAAAGAAATATACGAAGACTTATAGAACTATCACATCACAGTCGGATTCTTTCCTATCTAGTATCACCAACAAAACTAAGTTTCTGATTTTGTGCCTTCTTACTCATTTCCACTATCACTTGGAATGTAACGAAAGACGTAAAAATGAACAAGAAGATTACTACTACTTGAAAATGAATTATTTCAACAACGTTTCTCATCGGATTAATTTCAATAGAATTTTCAACAGCATAGATTTGCCTAACCTTGTTCCTAACACTGAAATAGAACGTTATAAAAAAGTAAGAGTGGTTCATGTTTATAATAATCCTGTATCTAGCATTGTTTTCAACTATAATAAAATGTTAAAAACTTTGGATACAAGTAGCATCCAAGAAATACTATCAGATGGATGCATTTGTGAATATGGTCGGGATGAATATAAAGATTATATTGATCCCCATCATCAACACATCATAACAGGGAATATTGATATAATAAAAAATTCAGTTCTCAAAGAAATTTTGAATAAAGGAATTAAATACAGAATAGAGAAGATGAATAACAGGAGTGAAATAACACAAAATTATTTCGACGCTACAGCGAAATTCATCAACTATATGAAAAAGAAGTGCAAGCTAGATGTTATGAAAATAAATAACTTGCAGTTGCACTTCAAAAAACAGTACAGAAAAAGACTCAAACCAATACTACAAGGGACTTCCTTCAGTAGGCAGTCTAATAGCCTGATACCTTATAAGAGTATAAAAGAATACCAGAAACACTTCATTTTCTGCCCTTTAGATAAAGCTAGCAAAAATTATGGGATTATTTGTAAGAAATACTACACCATAACTCTCATGAAAGAACTTGGAATTAATATCATAAACGGTAATTTTGAAAGAGAACAAAACCATAATGACACATATAAGCTGATTCAAAATGCCAACAGGCAAACAACCATTTTAAAGCATAAGTTTTTCAATATCAAAGCAGGACTTAAATTTGACATAGATTGTGAGTTACCCATCATCTACGCTTTACCTAAGTTACATAAGGATCCCATAAAATTCAGATTTATTACGGGAGCAAGAAACTGTAGCATGAAACCATTAGCAGTAGAACTGCGAAAAATTTTCTCGTTTCTCAAGACACATTTTATTGATTATACCAATGTGAGTTACCAAAGGAAGGCAGGACTCAAGACCTATTGGTCTATCTCCAACATTAACATAGCAGCTGAACTATGTAGGTTGAGTACCAATGGGATTCAAGTTTATTCTGATGATTTTACGGATCTGTTCACTAACCTTCCACACAGTTTTATTCTGTATAACATGAAAGAATTTTCGAAAATTTGCTTCAAAAATGCTAATAAAAAATGGATAGTTACTAATGGATACAGAGGATTTTATCGAGATTCTGAGCTGGATAAAGGCGGTTACAGATATTATACCATCACAGACTTGATATATATATGTTGACTATCTTTTACGCAACAGTTACTGTCGTTTCGGAGAACTTGTGCTTCAACAGATGAAAGGAGTTCCTCAGGGAGGTAACTTCAGCCCATTGTTAGCCGATATAACAGTTTCTATGTTGGAGTATAGGTACTCTATGAGCGCGAAAATTGAAAATAACGTACTTTTCAAACCTTTTAGATATATGGATGACTTGCTTATAATCCATAATAAAGATGAAACATTTGTGGACAGTCAAATTTCACTAATATACAAGAATGTATTGGAGCTCAAAAAGACGCACAATAATCCCTATAAAAGCAGTTACTTAGACATTAGTATAGAAATAATTAATAATAGAATACACACAAAATTGTATAATAAGACAGATGATTTTAATTTCAGAGTTAAAAGATTTCCTCATGCTCATTCTGATATCTCTATAAAAGTCAAAGCATCCACAATTTACACGGAGACATTGAGATTAGCTAATATCTGTTCAAATTTAGATTCCTTCACGGAAAAACTCAAAGAAATGAAAACAGTTTTAATTGGAAACCAATATACACCAGAATTCGTAGAAGTAAATATAATTAAATGCATCTATAAACAAAAAATGATAGCATATAAGTTTAACCTAAGAGATGACAAGAAAAGTATAACACAATTGGTAAAAAGCATAACATGCTAAGTCTTCACTGTTGATAGGTCGGTGTTCGATACTGTCCAAAATAAGGACTGTGATCATATGGACTTCATTCTGATATTGATAGTATACTATAGCTTCTTGCCCTAATACCTCTTTCTAACGTTTCTAACACTACTTCACTCTGCTCAGCTCATGCTTTCGTATTCATCCTTCTTTTTCATCGACAGTTCTGTTCCTCACTGAGGAGCCCCGGCAGAGCTGTTTGATAAAGTTCGTCTGAGGCCAGGGGCGAAACGAACTTTGTCAACTTCTCTTTCTTACCTTTCCTCTTTTGATTAACCTATCATGAATTATCTGAAGATGGGGTCTTATGTTATTATAAAGTTGGCGATCGTGTAATTGTCCATACTTGATGTATATTCCTATACATATGAACTTTATATACGTATTAGTATAATTTATTGCTACATGCGTACAGCTAAACAATTTCAAGGCGGGAATAAGTTAAAGTAGACGAATGTTGTCTGATAGAGGCGAAATTTTGTCGGTTCCGGCTCTGGACTTGATTGCGACTTTGTGGTAGACCCCAGCAACTAACCTCTCTTTGCGGCTTCTCGCACAAACCTTATTCCATCATCGATGATGATCTTGTGGCGATTGGATTCTTGGAAATCAAACCACTTCGTTGATATTTGCTTCATGATTGGGTCAATATCAACAACAGTTACCGATATCTGAAATGACCTTCAGTTATCGGTGGAGGACTGAGCTCAAAATCGTATTGACCCGGGGAAAAACGGCGTTGAGAATACCACCGATCCCTATAAAGCGGAACACTGACTTTCGTGTGTATCTTGTTGTACCCTGAGTGTTAAGAGCAGCATAATCGCTCGAAAACGATAATGATTTTATGACATAAATCGGAGGTCTGAAGTTGGTATCATTGGAAACCAACAAAAAATTGAAAACAGGTCGCAAGTAGAGGACTTTTTGTGCGTGAAAAGTACGCACGGGATTTGACTTTGACCCGCCCTTGCCCAACCCGCCCTTGCCCAGAACCAATGAACCTAAGCTTGTAGAAACCGTTAAGTGCCGCATACCTGCTTGAAAATGTTGCTAACAATAAGATACCGACGTAACAGGGGCAATATGGTTCCTAACGTCGGCATGAATCCGGAAAAGACTTTGCGTACACTGTTGAAAGCTGGCGCAAACTCGGTGCCATATGCTACAACATAGGTGTACCGAGTTTGCGCCATTTTCCAATGGGGAACGCAGCCTCTTCAGGATCCATCCCGATCAGGAGTGTGCATTTTCCGTTTCCCGATTAAACGATTTTCCGGATTTACCGGTGTTTTTCGGTTAATTTTGATTTACCGATTTACCGAGTTTCTCTCGGAATTTACGGAATTTTTTACCGAAAAGAAAATTTGGGTGTTTTTTGCCCAATCGGCCTACTTCTGACTCGTATTTCACGAGTTCGCTACTGTTATGGCAAGCCTTTTGCGCGATTTCCTTCTTCATCCTTCTTTTGTTACTTTTTTAATTGTTTGAATTACTTTCTGGATGTTCAACCGATCTTTTCACCTTTTGTGTCACGTGCTTCTTCTTTTCGAAATACCACTCCGAAAAACACAGATTTTATTCAAAAAATAATTTTGCAATTTTGAAACAAAATTTCTGGAGATTTTCTTCTAGATATAAGTGAAGGGGTCCAGAAGACACCTGCTATCCAAATTTCAGCCAAATCGGTTCGCAAATAACAAAGTTGTAAGCCCGAAAGCTCAAGAAATTTTCATGGTGTGCGCCGTATTCCGTGTGCCGGAGGTCGGGGGCCGTAGGCCGTGGGCCGGGGGCCGTGGGCCGTAGGCCGTGGGCCGTAGGCCGTCACGCTTTTCAGTCCTCACTGCTAATAGCCATTGCCAATGGTGGCAGGCAATCAACTTGGCAGTTTGGTAAGTTGGTAGGGGGTACGTAGGCTGGTGAGTAATTGATTTCTAGGTGAGTAGGGATTCTGATGACGTCATCGGGACGTCGTGAAAAGGGCTGCAGGCTTCTGATGTGTTATGGGAACGTCGGTAAAAGTGCTTCGAGCTCCTGATGACGTCATGAGGACGTCGGGAAAAGTGCTTCGGGCTTCTGATGACGTCATCGGAACGTCGTGAAAAGTGCTTCGGGCTTCTGATGACGTCATGGGCACGTCGGGAAAAGTGCTTCGGGTTTCTCATGACGTCATTGGGACGTCGTGAAAAGTGCTTCGGGCTTCTGATGACGTCATCGGGACGTCGTGAATAGTGCTTCGGGCTTTTGATGACGTCATCGGGGTGCTTCGGGCTTCTGATGACGTCATCGGGTCGTCGTGAAAAGTTCTTCGGGATTCTGATGACGTCGTCGGAACGTCGTGAAAAGTGCTTCGGGCTTCTGATGACGTCATCGGAACGTCGTGAAAAGTGCTTCGGGCTTCTGATGACGTCATGGGCACGTCGGGAAAAGTGCTTCGGGTTTCTCATGACGTCATCGGGACGTCGTGAAAAGTGCTTCGGGCTTCTGATGACGTCATCGGGACGGCGTGAATAGTGCTTCGGGCTTTTGATGACGTCATCGGGGTGCTTCGGGCTTCTGATGACGTCATCGGGTCGTCGTGAAAAGTTCTTCGGGATTCTGATGACGTCGTCGGAACGTCGTGAAAAGTGCTTCGGGCTTCTGATGATGTCATCGGGACGTCGTGAAAAGTGCATCGGGCCTCTGATGACTTCATCGGGACGTCGTGAAAAGTGCTTCGGGCTTCTGATGACGTCATCGGGACGTCGTGAAAAGTGCTTCGGGCTTCTGATGACGTCATTGGGACGTCGTGAATAGTGTTTCGAGCTTTTGATGTCATCGAGACGCGGTGGAAACCCGGAGAGTGGGCAGGTGTTCGGGACCCATTGCTGGTCATCGGAGAAATTGCGCAGACCACCCCGTAGAGTGATTAGGAGTCCCGGACCCGTCGCTGGTCATCCGGAAAATTGTGCAGGACACCCCGAAGAGTGAGCAGGAGCCCAGACTCGATAGTAGCCATCCGAGAAATTATGCAGGATACCTCAAAGAATGAGCGAGATTCTTGAGCTTTGCGCTAGTCGTCTGAGATAGTGTGCTGGATGCATCAGAATTGGCGCAGGAGTCTGAGAACACCTTGCAAAACTTTTGTAGAAGTGTAAGAAAGACAAGCATAGCGTGCAGAAAGCTTGAGATGTTATGTAAAGCCTCTTTCATAGTTTGCCGGCCGACTTCGGACGACTCGTTATCAAATTTGATAAGTGAAGATAGATAAGATGGGTAGGGTAGGATAGATAGATATTACACATTCGATAACGAGTCGTCCGACGTCGGTCGGGCAAGTGTGAAAGAGGCTTAAGTCATGTCAGGTCATGTTGCCAGGCTGCTTTTCAATTTCGTATCGCGCTAAGGCGCTATTCATACTACTCAACGCCAGCGCGGTACGCGCATGCCGCGCTGGCGCGGCGTTTGAGTATGAATGGCCTAACGCCTCGCCCGCACGGCACGCGCGTGACGCCCGCTCCGCCATGGCGGCGATGGCCGTAATGGCTTTTCGACCATTTTCACCACGAAATCATCATCAATTTCATTTCGTTTCTTTATAATTAGTTCCATTGCTCTCCTCTGCTATCGTGGTGGTGCAAGCATTCACAGAATTTGGTTGTTTGGGAAAGTTAGGCCCGCTCTTTTCGCCTAGTCGTCGCCGCTGGAGTATTCATAGTCTCCGCAAGCGCGGCACGCGCGTCACGCGCTTGAAAAGTATTCATACTCTAACGCCACGCCAGAGCGGCACGCGCGTGCGGCGCTGGCGTTGAGTAGTATGAATAGCGCCTAAGGCCATTCACACAACCCCATTCTGAGTGCTCCCTCATTCTTCTTCACCAGCCTACTGATTTTTTCTGCAATAAATGGTACTTGCTTATCAGCATCTAAATTCAACAACAAATTGTTAGAATTACTCTGCCAATTAGAGACTTGATGCTTCGGGGAAAGCGGCCTTTATCACGCTCTGTTATCGTTAGGCATCAAATTCACCTTTAGCGCCGTCATTAAAGGTTATCCGCGCAAAGGGTGAATTTGCTGAGCTGTCGGATATCAGTCAGCGCGAAGAGTGAAAATACCGCCAGCGCTAACATGTTAATGCATATCAGTTGTTGAGCGGCTGGATATCACTCAGCGCAAAGGGTGAAATTACCGCCGTTGCTGGCATGTCAGAAATTTCTAAACAAGTGAAAACATCTCAGCGAAAACATGATAAAACGATTGATCACGTCTCGATGTGTTTACCATGAGCACAGCCGGTATAAAAGCCGCCTCATCTCACTAGAGTCCTCATTCGGCATTCTGATGCCGGTCCCGGAAGGTGACCTCGGATCACTCTCCGTAGGCCAGCATAATTTTGGCTGCTGGGAGGATACAGTGGGTATCCTCACGGTGGGGGGGGGGGGCGAGTTACGCCGCGGTTCATAGAGGATGGCTCCTCACCGCAGACCTCGGTGAAGATTACGCCCATGTTACGGACAAGGCGGGGCTTCTTGCGCTGTGGACTTTCAAATTCGTGAAATTTCCGTTGTAAACTCACCCATTTTTCGAGGTAATTTCACCTCAATTTCGGGGTAAAGTGGACCCTCTCTCGCTGCCAGTTCGCACCATTTTCACGGGATATTCACCTCAATCTCACCTATCGTAGCGGCAAATTCACCCATAGGGTGAATTTAACGCGGCAAATTAAGACTTCATGCCGACTTGTACATTAGCATCAAGTCTCTTTTGCTGAGGCATCAAGTCTCGAATTGGCAGAGATAGTGGAGTCCACCGAAAGTGTCTCATTTACTTATCAATAAGAAGCGGTCGGCTGGGGATCAATGCGCATGATTCTCATACCAGCACGCTCGATACCGATTGAGCGAGAGCGGTTGTGCTGCAAATGCAATGAGTTTCATGTTCATTTATCTCCAATCGACCGCTTCTCATTAATAAGTGAATGGAACACTCTTGGTGGACTCCACTATATCTCCATTCGCAGCTCAGCAGAACTTTTCCATATCAAAGTCGTGGAACCGAAGCGGCTGTTCTGCGAAGGAATGGGGCGGCGGAAACGAAGTAATGAGTATGGAAAACCTCTTCGTTCCACTGATATGAATATGTCCAGATGGAATGGAAGGTAGTTTCTCACTGTGCAGGTTCTGAGTTAGTTTCATTCGAAGCGAAGAACCGCGGACAAAGTCTGCAGCCGGTTGTAGGCCCGCAGGCTTTCATGATTATCGACCGGGCTGGCTACGTCTGAGCGAATAACTATATCCGGGGCTTGAAGTCCCTGTCAGAGTTGGTTGACAAAATCACCGTGGCCGACCCGTTCGAAGTGTATGAGAAACATGGAGGTTGCAAATAACACCCGGTGTAGCCAGCTGTGGCTGGCGCGATCAACATGAATGAATTATGTCGAACGATATCATGGATATCATTCATTCCTTAGCTTATATCATGTGAACATCGGTCTTGTCAGCCACATCGAGTGATTTTTCTGAGATAGTTTCATAACAGTTTGGGTCATTGATTCTTGTGACCACAGAAAGAGGACTGATCTAGTGGGGAGATGAAGAGGTCTTTGTTCGAAATTCTTGCATGGGATATTACAGCGTAATATCAAGAAAAAGTGAACAATTCTGTAAAAAAGGGGTCTCCCAAGCAGAAGTGGTTTGATTCGCTTTACAAATGTTTGAATAAAAAGGGAAAAATAGGAAAGTGGAATGAGGAGTCTACAAAAAATGAACATTATCCTCTAAAAACTCTTTTTTTTGTCGAAACTTCTAAACAGCGGAAACAAACCGTTTTGATTTTGAAAAGACGCGAAAGCCGCGTTTTCGAGCCAAAATAGGTCCTCCTTTGTCTACATTCATTTTTGACCATGCCTTGACACGATCATTCCCGTAACCTGAATGTTCATCTGCTCACATCGAGGGAGCGGAAATGGGGCACGGGGCGGTTTTGGGACTCCAAAACGCTTGTTCGCAGCCGTTATTTTGCTACTCCTGGCTCGATTTTACCCTTCATTCGACGCTGGGAGCCTGGGATCCTTCTCGCCTATCATTTCTCTGTGGAAAGTCACCGAAGATGATCATCGGGAACGCTGCCTTCAAGCGTTCTAGTTCAGGCCTCGAAAGTCTATCAGCTTTGCTTTAACACTTAAAGGACCGCGTGTCCACACTGCGCACCCACGGCTGTTTTGTCCCTCGGACCGCGTGTCCACACTGCGCACCCGCGGCATACAACATTCAATATTTTTTAAAGTTTCGGGAGATTGGGTCTTTATTGAATACAGTTAGGTTCTATATAATGTAACCTATTTACATTCACAGTGGTCAAGCATTTTGAGGTTTTCTAATTATTTTACCAGCATCTTCGGAAATGACATTTTTCGAATTTTCGAGCTTCTTTAATCGAAAAGAAATTGTCCCAACTTTGGTGAGAGGGGTATGATTGATGCTAATCACAAAACTGGTGTCGTCTATATGGTTTTCGAGAAGCAGAGCTCCAACTGATCAAGATAACTGTAGTAGGTCAATGCTTAAAAATTTGCTGCCTTGAACCCAAGGGTTACCCAATTTTCTGCTCGACAATCTGTTGTTTATTTTTCAATTTTCAATGAAATCACCGCGGTAATCTAGCCAATGATCAACATTATTTCAGATTTCCGTGTGGAGGGTAACTTGGCGGGATGGGGCTGAAAGCCTGCCGTTGGTTCAGTGCTCCAGAATTTGCTAAACCTTCGTTACGGGGTACATTTGGAGGTGCTGAACAATGAATGGTGTTAATCCTACAGTTTTCAATGAAATCGCTATCGTTTGCCGTTTGTTATGTGTTGGTAAACGTCTCAGGTTTTGTTGCGACTTCGCCCAGGTGGTCATTGAGGTGGGGCTGGGGTATTGATCCCAAATCTGACTCCCATTTTCAAAATTCTCATGGAATTTCCGTCGGTTACAACAGACAACTTTTCAGGTCAGAGTCTCTGAGTCCGTCGAAAATTCGCTATGAGGTTCATTAGAATATCATGTGTCCGAAGTCCGTCCATTTCTCAAAATTCTAATATTTTAGGTTGGTTTCGCACGGTATAGCCCTAACCATCTGCTGTCACCTACAAAAAATTCCAGAAGTCAAGAGAAAAACGTGGAATTCGTTTCTAGCACGCCCGAACATTTGCGAGAAGTCGTGTTTCAAAGCTCCTGTAAATTTTAAATAACTTCCCAGTTTGAAACTCACCACGTCCGTAAGAAAGTGAATGATTGTGGCTCCATCATGGCCTTTCTCCCATTGTACCCGAGGGTGGAGTGAAAAATAAACAACGGATGTGAACCATGTAAGATAGCCTGCTCCAATCGAAACGGTTCCCAGCGGACCGAGTGTCCACACCTGTCACCCACGGAAAAGATTAACCGTGGAGCGTACCGGTCGGCTGTGGAAATTCGCCGTGGAGCAGGCGGTCTCTTAAGTGTTAACATCCACTTTACCGCTAGTTGCGCTATTTGAACTGAGGGGGCGTGCTGCGGTGTAACTCGCCCACTTTCAGTCCATAGCAAAAGCACCGTGTTATTTCTCCATTTGCATCCGGTTTTCGTCGGTTTTTTTAGTTCCCCATACTGCCAGCTCCGAACCTTTGATTTCTGCCATAAAATTGCTACCATTGTCGGGCGTGTGTGCTTCCATTAAATAAGGTTTCTTTTTGCATTCGATAGAGCGTGAAAAGTTGATGTGAATACCAAAAAATGGTTTGTCGAACTTTTCTGAGATTCGAGATAGAAAAAATTGCTCGGTCGAAAACACTACTACTACGACCAACGACTAGGACTGCGTAAACCTTAGAGCGTGGGTGGGTCTGCCGTTAGTCAACACAGGTCAGTCAGGTAAGATCTGAACTTGTCAGGGATCGTGCTCGTGACACCTCATCGGTAGATAATCGACGTTATCGATTTTAGCGCGTATTGAGTGTAGTGTGGTACTTAAGTAGTGTGGTACTGTTTATTTGTGGGTGCCTTCTGCAACACTTCCGCTTAAAGGCATCGTTCGCGCAGAAAATCAATTTTCATTTTTCAGGCTCAATTTCATGATTGAGCCCGTTTGACCACACTGGAAAACTTTGACGCGTCAAAAACGTTGGGCAATGAGGTTAGAAGGCGTCAAAGATGAAGATCCGCCACCAATTGTCACCAGTCATCTAGCACTTTTTCCCAGAATGTGGGTGCGACCGTAAGACAAGATGAAAAGTAGTTAAGGCATGAACTCCACATGCAGAAAAACTCCGAAAACGACAGTGACGAGGCCTCTAAAAGCAGAAAAACTTGAAAAAGGATTTTGGCGCGAAATTCATATTCGTAGTTACAGTGTGTTCCGATTGACTTTTCTCTACAAATAAACGTTTTTCATGGGCCCCTTCGACATTTTCGTTCACTAGAGAGGCCAAGCTACACAAAAACATGAAAAAATAATATACGGTTTTCTGCGCGTACGATGCCTTTAACGTAGAGAGCTCGTTTTAGGTCAGCAAGCTGTTGCAAATTGTTGCATCCAGCTTCTATCGAAATTTGAAACCGATAGCGTCACACCACCGATTACTAGCGATCAATAATATAGATTTTTACGGTTATTCTATACAGTGCGGTAATTAGTGGGTATTGCTGATGAGCACAGGTCACTAGAGTCGAGAGTCGCTATCATTCTATATTAGCGGTCGGTACCGATATAATAACCCACTGAAAGCAATATCTGTTGGAGGTTAGCGTTTTCCACATCTAAAAGACCGCGTTTTCAAAGGCCTCGTACGCGCTGAAAACTACTCACCATGTTTTGCGTTTAATCACTCATGTTTTGCGTTTAATCACTGGTTGTGCCCGCCTGAGAACGTAGGTAGTTTGTGGGTTCAACAACGCATTATTGTGAAGATATAGGAGATCGATTGCCTTGAATCCCGTCAAAAGAGGTCGGCCCTTTGACAGCCTTGTGGCATCAAATGAGAAACCAAAGTAGCTTATGAACAAATGATAAGCTTTAAAGGCAGTGGTCTCGATCAAATATGCTTGTCGTCTTTTTCTCTCTAAACCCTTTTCTGGGTCTCGAGAAGTAGGACCTTTGAGGAAAATTCGCGAAAAAACCACCGTTTTTGGCCGAATTTGAAGCCTGAACTTTCTTGTCTTTTGAAGGTGGACGAGCCCACTCCACATCATCGGTATTGATGACCTCTTATATTTTATTTATTTATATTATTTATTTATTTATATCAAGAACACCAGCTGGCTTGAAATTGAATTTCAATACGATTTTGCACTCATCTAGTCAAAAACATTGACTAAAGTGCTTTCTTTCATTGCTCAACTGTTTTTATTAGGTAAATCTGCATTTATTTCTTTCTCTGAATGTCGATGATTTTTGACTGCTCGGCATGAGACTGCGACTGTTTTGGTCGGCGTTGTGCACGTGTGCACGAACTGGCTTCTTTGGGCCCTAGAAACTCTAATTCTAGATTTTTTTCACCGCACTACCTTCATAGTTTTTCAGCTGTTTTTGATCTAAGCTGATTTTTGTAGTTTTTTCGATAACGTCTTTCATCGTGACCACTGCCTTTAATGAGTAGAACTTGATGCATCATTTGTAGACAAGCCACTTTCTTTTGTTCGTTTGATGCCGCATGACTGTCGGAGGGCCGGCCTATTCTGGCGGATTTATATACATTCGATCTCCCATATTTTCACAATAATCTGTTGGTGACCCGAAAAACGTTATGTACCTACGTTCTAAAGCGGGCCCAACCAATGATTTGAACCCAAAATCGGTGAGTGGTTTTCAGCGCGCACGATGCCTGTAACACTTAGGAGACGTTCTGAATACCTAAGAGACTTCAGGATGGATTAAAGCAGATTGCCGTACAGACTTTTTTAGAGAAAGCGAGTCGCAGAGTGGAAGATTGAAAGAACAGCCCCTAAGAAAACTTGATTCAAGCAAATCACCAACGATCTGAGGTACATCTGGTGCAGTGTGGTCGATGTTAAGAACGTTTGCAATGACCGTTAAGAATGGAAGCGTGTTATTCAGGCTGTACGAATCCTAGTGGCACCCACAGCAACGTATTGGTTGAGAGGTTGACCTGCTCCACCAGACGCCAACGGGGGAATAAATAAAGTAAGTAACGGACCGCGTGTCCATACTGCGCACCAACGACTGTTTTGCCATCGAGACCGTGTGGCCTTGCTGCCCACTCATGCTAAGTTTTCAGTTTCTTGCCGTTTGGATGCGCAGATAAGCCTTGGGGCGCGCGGTTTCTTTAGTTTTAAAATTAAAAATCAACGACACAAATTAAGGCAGAAAGAAAGCTTCGGGAAAGATGAATGAAATTTATTGATAAGTGAAGTGAAAGACGGGGGCATTGGATCTTACAAGTTCCCTCGTCTATCATAGCAAAATCAAGCGTGATATGGTTCAAAGCGTTGCGCTAATCTAACTTGGCATATGCAGATTGTCGTATTAGACCTTCCAAAAAAATTTTCTAGTTCCGTATCGTCGTGACTTCGCTCTGATAAATTTTCAGTGAAGCTTGTCATCCTCACCTTCCAGTTCACTTAACAACAATGGGTATATGTTCGACCACCAAATTGTATTCTCAGCTACCACACTACAATTCCCAGGTTTTATTTCTCTCCAAATCAGTTTGCGCCATATTTTCTAAAATATCTGAAAACATTTCTCAGTCTTGAATGAAGTCATACTCTTTTCAGAATTGCGGACTTATGAAACCTTGTTTCTTCCAAGAACATAAACCTTTAGAAACTGTTCTTTGTTTATATATTGAAGCGAAAGTGGACGAATCACACTGCAACACCCCGCTCATACGAAATAGCGAAGCTAGCGAAAAAATGATTAAGATAGCGATGTCAATGAACTACTATGACATGAACTAGCCTTCATCTTCATGCTCAAAAACTAGCTAAAGTAACCATACTCGAGCAATCAATTCGAACGACTTTGTATTGAAGATCTGTAATAGAAATGAGCGAAGAATGCATATTTTGATGTGTCAGTTTTGCTCAAATTAGTCATTTTGACTCGTTTTTAACGCGTGCAGCTGAGTGAGCGTTCTACAAGGAACCTTACGACCCCACTAACGTCGCTATCCCAACAACTTTTTTGGATGTGTATGGTGCTTTAATGTGCTGCATAGGGGCTTGCCATTCAACATTAGTAATCGCCTCATTGGCAAACGGAGACAACTACCACATCTACCACATTGAAAGGGTGATGTCTAGTCATTTCAAAAGTAACTCACGTTGAACTTAGGTACAGAAGTAAGAAAGTTGTTTATAACTCCTCCCCCAAGACCAACGATAAGAATCTCCTGTCTTGTGGTTGCGTTTTGCGCCACGGCGCCGTTTGCGAATAAACCGAGTATCATCACCCGGGCATACATCATAAATATGTGACGTTTATTGATCTTCCACGCTTTCGTGTTGAAGTTCTTCCACGACAGAGCTGAAATGTTGGATACATTGAATTTGGATCGAGGAGGGTATGAATTTTGGAAACATACGTGAGGGTGTTTCTAATAAGGTTTTTGAAAGATGAAGAGCTCCTTCGGGTCCTTTCCGTTGCAGAGTTCGGTATACCTTTTGAAGAGTCTGTAAGTTTGGCATGGTATTTCGATTCAGGGTTAGGCGATTGGTCGCTTGGCGAAGAGGAACCACCGGCCATGATCAAAAAACCCATGCTAACTTGCGGCGTAGGTGAAGGCGCAGCGAAAGGAGGTGAGAGAAATATTACGAATTTTCCGATCTGGTAAGGGTCACCCCCTTAAGTTCTTGTATAAACGAATATGTGGCTGCTGGCACAATTAGGTATAGCTCCTCTTTCCCATTGAGCTGAAAAGATGTTGAGCACGCCATATACGGTCTCTGTGAAAAGTTTAATAGGAAATGTGTATTGCATAGTGTCAGCTGACACTGGGTGAAGCTTGAAAGCAGTATCACAAGGTAGCCGAGTTGGACGCAGAGCTCAGATGTCAGGCAGAACTTGAAGGCAGTGGTCACGATTACCTTCACGTTCGAGCTCACCACGTAATGCAGAAGTTCTGGAAGCCCACATAGCAACCGTGTCTAGGAAGGACGCGAAAACCGTCTTTTCGCATTGAAATAAGATCGCCCTTATTTCCGTTGGCCTTCGAGGGTGGAAGAATTGCTTGCTTTGACGGAATGAGAGCTAACAAAGCAGTCGAAAGGTATTGCTTACTTGGTAGGACTCATCTTTTGATTGTTAATTGTTAGCACAGTCTTAAACTTTTAGTTGTTCTTATCGAATGGGCTTATCTAGACCAGAATGCGTTCTTGGGTCTTCAATACATACCTTTGTTTCTAATCATTTTTAATCATCTCACGCCCGTGTTGGACGCTCTCTTGATACTAGAACCTTAGGTTCCTTCTCAAAAATCATTTTACAGCGAAAACTCCACGACACTGATCAACGTGAACGCTGCCTTGAAAGGCTTCGCTTGTGATGAAGCAAGGTTACTCGTTTTTTTCCGTAGTAACTTCTTTTTAAATTCTGAGTAACACTGCATATAGTCAAGGACACAAAAAAGCCATATATGAGGTGAAAAAGACAACCTCAACTCCTCAAATTTTTTTCATCAAATAAATTGTGGGCATTGAGTATGTTACTTGAAGTGTTCAATCAACATACTTCTGTGCCATAGGTTAATTATCCCATATCGCAAAAAGCATACCCATGCGATACAAGTGATAACTAACTCTCATCTAAAAAGAAACCTACTCCAACGATTCACCTAATTCATTCATGCGACATATTATGCCATGCTGTTTATGATACCAGCAAACTTTAAGCCAACTGCTTTATTCTTGAGGTAGCAAGCTTAGAACTCACTGCTTCGAACTTGGAGCAGCGAACTTGAAAATCCCGCTTCAGACATATTCTGTTCCAACCCTGTCATTCTCCCCGCGGAATGGCAGAAACAAAAGGTTGCCGAAGAATTCAGTCCCGCCCGACCACAGTGATCTACTAATCCCAACGCTGTGTTTCACCTTGAATGACCGCGGCAGCTCAATGAGGAAGTCGTTAAAAAATCTCACGTTTCATTGTCCCCGCCAGCCGTGTCATACACTTGGAAGCATGCATCACTCATTTGACTGCAAAGTTCATCTATCTAAAAATCTAAGATTAGCAAACTCTGACCGTCTCGTGGGAGTTCGTCCGCTGCAGTTCACTAATTGAGTAACGTTTAACTCACCACATACTTGGTTTTATTTATCAGCTTGCTTCGTATAAGCCTTTCTCTGTTTTTTGTTGCTGTCTAAACTTGAACATTTTGGCGCATCAGTCAGTATGATTTCTTCAAAACAGCAAAGCAACTTTGGTTTTTTTCTTTCGTGAGAAAAATCCCGTTAAAATTTGCGGAGCTGGATATCTAAGGCCTTGGAAAGTAGCTCACTCACCTCTTCTTTGAAACAAATCTGTGGCTTGAAGTGTTGTCGCATTGAACACTTTTCATCAATTCCAGTACTCCAAAGAATCGAGCCTTCTGTTGTGTGAGTGGGCCATACCTGCGTATGGAGAAAGATGAGATGAAGGCTCGGCGTCGTCAATTACAGGGTGTTCCAAAATTATTGGCGCGCAGATATTGATGTGTTTTTCGAAACCTACGCTGGATTTTAAGAATAATCGAAATGCATAGATTTATTCATACTAGTTTTAACGCAGAACAGTGGCTAGATCTAGAAATGCCCGCCAGATGAATATCGGCTCGAAGTAGTCTCAGGAAGACGTCGCAGCAGTCACGGAGGTAGTCGTCATTTATTTCATCCAAGGCTTCCTTGACGACAGCTTTCCAGTGAGCCAGTTTGCATTTCGATAATCACAGATCTAAGTCTATCAGGAACCACACTTGAAAGTCCAGTGGGTGCAGGTCCGACGAGCAGGACCGCAGTTTGGCTCAGGGTAGCACACTTCGACACCACTCTTAAGCTGATTTCAATTTGTTTGCGTATCCATGGTCTAGTGTGAGCCAGCAGAGTCTGCTGCCGAATCGGAATGTTCAACAGCGGATCAAAACCATCTCTAGACCCGTTTTCCTGCTAACTTCCTTGTTGACTGCTATGCCAGAATCCACGAAAAACGGCGGATTTCCAGTCTCGCTAGCGATGTCTTACGAAACTATCACAGAAGTCGTATGAGCAGTCCAACCAGTGACGTTTTCTCGCATTAAGACGTTATTGTCTCTTCTAGCTTTGTCCCTTCTAGCTCCTATCCAGTCGTTTTCGCATTTCTTTATCAACCTTAGACTGATAATTTGTTCCATCTAAAAGCTCCATGACGCAATTCATTATTGCGGTGCAACGGTGCAGGAGCTTCCTGAACTTTCGGTCTCCATTCAGCTTCTTGTCAGTGGATACCGGGTAGGCCTGCTCCAAATGGTGTTAACAAAGATTCAGCTTCTTCCCGATGAGTTTCAAGATGGCTGCCAACCACAGGTTCCATTCTCTAGCTATCCACTACATCGACAGTCGTGAATTGCGGTTGACTCGCGCACTCATCCTCTTAACGACCTTAGACGAGTACTGATATCAATGCTTTTACAGGGTATGCCAGAGATTGGACTGAGCTGACTAAGACGACTGATAGCATTCAGGGTAAGCCCGAGCTGATTGGCGATGTGTCTCGTCGTGTGCGTCAAATTTCGCGTTGCGATGATGGCGCCTCGATCATACTAACTTAGACATCAATATCTACAGAATAGTGGAAAGAAATACAGAGCTGAGACCCGAAGGGATTCAAAAAATCAAAATAGCAAGAATATGAACATCTAAACCCCTCATGAAATAGAAGCCAATTTGCGCGCCAATATATTTGGAACTTCCTGTAGTAACGGCAATGTGTATGTGATTCTATCTAGAAGTCGCGAAGCAAGGGAACAAGGGCGTGATTAATATCGGTAGAATGATTTAGAGTCTCAGACCAGCGTAGCGGCTTTCAAATAACATTACCCAGACAATTTGTTCCTAGCCTGTTTGTGAGGACGTCACAGTTTCCCGATTTTCCGAAATCCAACTGGCCGACACAGGTCGAACATTAGAATTCGCCATGAAAACTAGACCCAATCAACCCTTTATGCCTCGTAGAAGATTAAGGGTGCCTCGTAGAAGACTAAGAACGAAAGTGCGACGAAAACCGGTCGGGAAATGGGTGAAACCGGCCAGCCAACCCATTGGGCCATTCGCCCACGTCCTATAACAGTTGCCCTGAATTCGTGTTACCGTAGGAACAGACACCGTTTTTTTTTTGAATATTCTTCATCGCGAAAGGTTCTAACATCCCAGAATGTACATTGACCCCTGTCATTTTCAAACAAATTTTGGTACAGGAAACAGAAAGTAAAGCCACTTACCTAAGAATTTTGTAGCGCTAAACCATTTCCCCAACTTCAGGTTCGATGCATTGTCCGCAGTCTCCCTGAGGACAACGCATCGAACCTGACACACAAAGGGGCATGATTAATTTCTTCAGAGATTTCTTTAAACAGGTTTGCTCCTCTCTTCGAGTGTTCAGTGGGGACACTTCCCTAATAACCTCTTCTTGATGGACTCACCCAAAAACATCGGTTTTTATCGTGAACACTGCCTTCAATTCAATCAATAACAGCTGGCAATTTTTTTGTATAATATAAAGCGAAAAATGGAGAGGTGGTACGTCAGTACTGGGATAAGTAGATATTTACCGCTTCGGGAAAGGCTCTCCCCCGTATTAGCAAAAATTTGTGGAAGGGAGAGTCGTAGGTATTGATGTCCTCAGATTCGTATAAGTTTGTTCGGTCCGTTTCTGTACACGGCGTTCGCCATGACAGCTGTACACATCATGAAATGGAGACAGTCGTTCCGCACAATCACGATAAATGAATTTTATTTCTTACCGTAATGGAAAACAACATGAGAAAGACAGCTGCAGAGGAGCTCATAGAATATCTACCGAGCATTACTGTGTGTAGTCGACACGCCTGAACGACTCCGAATAAAGTGAAATCGGGCAGTTTTTTGTGGTAATACGACCGAAGCTAATAATATTGACATGCACTAACGGCTACACAAAGCTTCATCAGATCCGCTCCTGTTGTTATCTGTAATAACTTTTGTGTTAGCGAAAGCGGCTATCGAGTACCAAATACAACATTTAGCACTACACAAATTTATTGAGCCAGCGACAGGTACTATACTTTTACATTTTCAGATTTTTTTCGAATATTCGACTTTTCGAATAATTCGGAATTTTGAAGTTTACGAATTTTCGACTTTTCGAATAATTCGAAGTCGACTTTTTCAATCGAATGATTTTTCGAATCATTCGACTCGGTCAAAGTATAACAGGTACTACCAGGCGATAAGATCAGGAGTTGTATGGGGAGTGCTTCTATCCAACTCTACACAACACTGAAGTTCGAATTGGGCATGCCATCGGTCCGACTTTCTCACCTATTGAGCTGCTTGAAATTCACTTCTGACCAAATATAACTATACCACAGGCATCCGTCCTTAGACTCCGTCCATAGCAGACGACCAGCGGCAAAGCGTCAAGGCGTCGGAGCATCGTGGACCAGCGCTCAAACGCTAGCGCATGACGCTCGACGGCTGGCGCATTCAACGTGTCCGAGGACGGCACGTGGTTAACGATGGTATCGATAATATTAGTGACTGAAGCTACTGCCGCTATGAACCTACCGTCAGCTACAAGCCGGCTGCAGTGGTCGCTGGGCAGTCAGATCAATAACAAACGATGAAGATGCAAACCCCCATCATAACCCGTTATTGGGCTCAACCACTCTAGACCTAAAAAATTCATTTGGCGTAAAATATACCCAATACGAAAACTCTAAGGATCCTTGATCGTTGACATTAGTCAGCAACATATGAAGCGCTTAGGGCTCAAACAGACATGCAGAACGCCATGGAGTCTGCAAGGCATCGGGTATAATAGGTACATTCCTCATTGAAAAGTGAAAGGATTTCGTGTGCAGTTGGTGAGTTTCAAGAAGAAATCTCAAAAAATTGATCGTCTTCTGAAACGAGTATGCAGAACAAGTGGTAGCGGTTTTCAAAAAAAGGGATGAGGCTATGGAAGGTGGATATGGTTTCAGAGGGATTATGCAAAACGTAGCGAAATTCATCCGCAGTGGGCAATTTTCTTGCATCCCATAATAAACTCAGCTGGACATTTAAAACTCGGTTCGAATCCCATAGGTTACCAGAAGACAAGTGCCATATATCTATCATGTTGTGAGAAGAGTGTTACCTTAAAGGTAGTGTTCACGATAATCTTCGATTTTGAGATTATTCGCTAAATCGATTGTTTGGCCACCGTTAGAACTGAAATGACGAAGAAATCGTGAAAAACGCACCAGAAGTACACGAAATCCTTTACTCTCACCCCACCTTTTTACTCTTACTGGAACTGTTCGTTGTGGCAATAAAATCTTTAGTGGACCCGTCTTTTGCAATTTGCTATTAACTGTTGCTCTGTTCTACCCGTCGGATTACAACTAATACCGTATTGCCTGAAATATTCTTCCAGTTTTGATAAACCCAATTCTTCACCAGTGACAACCACCGTGAACATGTTCATCGAATCGGACAACTAGTCCAGGCCAGAGAATAATGTCACTGAAATAAGACGTTTTGGTGCATTTCAAGCTATTTCTTCGTAACTTTGGTAACGATTGGTGGCCAAGGCATTGTTTTGAGTGCAGAACTCGAGAACGAAAATCATCGTGAACACTGCCTTCAAAGGAAGTGATGGCGATGAAAAAAGTTGTGGAACGAACCATGGATATCAGTTTGATTCGCAAACGGCTAAAAGACCACGAAGGTTACGCCTCATGAAACGAGCTATAAATAGAGTCATTAGGATCCTAAGTTTCCTATTCGTGCACACGTGCCCAGCTCCCCCCAAAAGATCGCAGTCTCATGTTGAGCAGTCAAAATCATTCAAAAAGCCAGAAATAAATGCAATAATTGTCAAAAATCAGCCAGCACTAAACGCAAATTTGACTAATAAAATAGCTGAAAAATAGACACAAGCCCTTCATTCAATATTGAACTCGAATAAGACAGAAATATTCAAGCAGGTCCTACCAAAGCTTATTGTCAATCGATTAAATTCTAATTTGACGCCAGCTGACGCTCTTGGTATTAGAGATCATCGATGCCGGTGGTGTGGAGTTGGCTCGTCCACTATCAAAAGACAGGGAAGTTCTGGCTTACACTTAGACCCAAAACAAGGGTTTTCTCTTTAAAATTTTCTTGTAAGTCTAACTTCTCCGAATCCAGAGAAGAGTTTAGAGCTGAAAAGAAGACGAATATGTTTTATCGCATCACTGCCTATAATAATATGAGAGAGAGGATAGCTCACACCTTGGTCGAGAACTGCACAAGAATGACGGCGGAATTTCCCTCGATACAGCTGGGGAATTCCCATCGAATCGAGGTAGGCGAAGGGAATCTCTTAGAGCAGGTTTTTCCTTGTTTTCTCGAGTGGTGGTCTCACACATTTCCAACCGTGACTAACTCTTGAAGTTCAATTAAGCCGTCTCCCGACTTTCGGGCACTCCGGCGTTTACTGTGCTTCTCTGGGCCGAATTCCGGTCCGCAATAGAGTCTCGACACGCTTTGCGGCCGCACGCTTCCGAGTCAGAAGAGCTTCAGGAGCCGCGCCGATCTGCTGACTCTAGGAGGGTTTTGGAAACTGGAAACTAAGAGAAATTGGAAAAAGTAATATGAAAAAGCCACATCGAGTCGGCTTTGGCGCTGGAAACCCGACTGACTCGAGCGCGTGCGGCTGCAAAACGGGTCGGGACGCGATTCCGGACCGGAATTTGGTTCAGATAAGCAAAGTACAACAGCTCGAGAACGCTCCACTTACCCGAACGAACAACCCATTTTCCTAATATTTCAGAAGAATGATTCGAGACGAAAGGTATATCAGCTTGAGCAAGTTTGATTTTCAGCTCCTCGCTTTCCTGCGTGAGCGGTCGAATCCCATGTGACAACAAGATCTTCTCTGAAAAGAAAAACTCTTCTGAATTTCTATCGAGAACGATTTGAAGTGGTTTCTTACTCTCCATTAGGTAGTCGAGAATCGTTCTGACGTACACGGAAGCATCGCAGCTGCATTATCGAACTTGTTTCGCGGTTTTTCCGATTCGAGAAGGTTCAGCCTTTGCTTCAGGTCACCATCAGGAAGGAAAAACGGAGGCTTCCATTTACATGGTATGACCACCAGGGAAAATCCATCGTATTGTGGGCAGAATAGCGGAGCACAGCAAGGATAGTTGTGTGCGGAGTGGAGGTGAGGGGGGGGGGGTTCAGGAGGTTCAGGGGGACAAGAGACGATAACAGGGGACCACTGCTGTTTTGTTGAGATTAGAACCGCGAAGCGACATTTACACTATGGTCGAGAATCAGTCTCGAAGTCGAAGGTTGGGACGGACGACGAAGCGAGTGCTTCGACGACGAACAAGCTTTTTCCAACTTTTTTTCCAAGAACTGATATATATCTGCATGCATGCATTCTTCTTTCTCATTGATGTAATGAAAAATAGCATTCCAAAATTTAAAAAAATTAAAACATTAATATTTTCTAGCTTCATCTTTAGATCGTCTCTATTTGATTTGGAAAAGACAAGATCATCGAAATTACAATAGTAAAGTGTGCCCGAATGAGAATGGCGGCTTACGCGGCCGGCGTGCTTGGCAGGCGGCCGTCGCATTCGCCGCCCTCGGACGAGTGTTGGATATCAACGACGGCCGTTCCCTCTCCCACCGTCTGCAGAGCTGATTGATCGGCGCAGTGCTTGTTGCCAGCCGGTGCCGGCCCCGTTCGTAGTCGATGGCGGTGGAGCCTTTTCGCATGCTCGTCCGAGAGCGGCGAACGCGATGGCCGCCTGCCAAGCACACCGGCCGCATGGGCAGCCATTCTCATTTGGACGCACCTCAGTCTACACTTCATCGAATGAAAAGAGCGATGGGCTTCTAAGTTCAAGTATAAAGAAGCGGGCTGATAATACACTGCCATCTTAAGATTTGGTCAGAATGCGTGTGAGGTCAGTTCTCGCGTCATGAGCTTCTCCTTTTTATATCTTCCTTCATAATGAACTTCTCCCACGTTGGAGAAGCCGTTTTGAATACAGGTGCGGAGAGCTATCTGATAATATTATGCTTTCTAATGTTCCCATCTATACGAAAATTTCATTACCTATGTTATGCCAGATCGTTATATGCACAGTACACGTAGTGCTGTGTAGCCGCAAAGTGTATTTGTATTGCACACTAGAAACTTCACACCAAACTTTTTTGTTTAAACTTGAATTTTAGCAAATACTGTTGGATTTCAACCAGGATGTTGAGCGAATTTTCAGATCTTAAAAGTATAGTTCGAAGGGAGACTACGCAAAAGGAAGTTATAGAAGCATAAACGCTTCCCAACGCATATTCTGAGAAAAACCTGCGAGCGACATTGTAGGCGATCACATGGTAAGGCAGAAAATCTGTTTTTTTCCGCACCTTCCGCGCCTTTTTTCTGGGGTTAGTGAAGGAGTTCAAAACTGGAACTCATATTGCAGTTTCGGTATAACGTAGGTTTGCACGTGTGCTCGGCCGCTCAAACACGTCGCAATGAGCACGAGGAAGGCTTCACGGTTTTCAAGGCGCCTATAGCCTCGCTCTTCAGTTAGCAGTCGTCCGTGATGGTGATGATGGCGTCCAAGCATACAGCCACATCTCTTCCCGTTTCTGGGTGTCCACAGGAGTCGATGCAGTTCAGCCCGTATCGACCACAACATCAACAAGCTTTCCAAACCCACCAAAAGCAGCTAGCAAAATAAACAGAGAACGATCAATTAGAAAGATTTTTTTTCTATTGATAGTGATGAGGAGCAGGGGTGTGCGGAAATGTTTTTTAGGAAACAGACAACAGAAATTCCAAGTTGACACAAAGCACAAAACCGAAAATAATTCTCGGATTTGTGCGGAAGATAGAAAACTCGTATGAATCAGTAAAAAGTCAACGTGCAATATAAAAGAGATTTCACTGGTCTGACCACCTAAGAGTGACTCAGGCAAAGTGGACCGTCGACAACAGGTGGGCAAGTTGCCATTTCATAAACCGCTCTTTGTTAACAACTCAAATCGCACGTATGGCCAGCCTGAGATCTTCCCGTTGCCTAGCGACGTCCGCCTATTGTAGGGCTGTTGGCACTCTGATGTATCGTGTTTAGCGGTCTGTTTAGCAGCAGTTCACATCCTGCAGGACTTTTTCATCTAGCTTAGGAATTACTTTACACCGACGCGCGTCTCGGTGGGCACACCGACACGCGTCGCCTTCGGCAGAGCGACAAGAGTCGGGGCATGTCGACCGACACACGTCGCTGTCGGCAGACTGACACCCGTCGCGTTCTGCACACCGACACGCGTCGCGGTCGGCAAACCGACACGCGCCGCGGCCGGCAAACCGACATGCGCCGCGGCCGGGTAGCCCAGCCTGCACTGGGCCGCCACCCTGTGCAGCAGCTCGCCATCGACCAGATCATAACTAGCGGCCAAGACCCCGCCGGATATCGGCGCGTTGGTCAGCGGTGACTGATGGTGGAAGGAGCAACCTGTTGTCGACACCTCAGTTTGCCTAAGGATGTATTCTATTTTCTCACAATCCTTGAAACCTCATAATTAGTCATAGTAAGCAGTACAGATTTGGATATAGATGTGGAGAGATAACTAGCATAATTGCAGCCTAACTCCCACATTTTACGCCAATTGAAGTGAGGTTTACCGGACTTATCATGTCAAAATCCCCTTGTCACTGTTATATTTTGCCATGACCGACATCTCCGCTGCTTGCTCCGGACTTAACCGAGAGAGCTAGGATTTAAAGTATTTATAATACGTTTTTTTGCGAAGCAATTAGATTCGATAATACACCTAGGAGTTAGATACAAGAAGAAATGCAAGAAAATGTATGAACACTGCGAGCGGACTTGCTCTATGCCAGTGTGTGTAATTTGGCGATGATTTTGGATTAACTACTTGTTGGAAAACTGCGTCACGCTGCCAAGGCGGATTCTTATGCAGCAGCAGAAAAACTAGCCAAAAATGGGCAGAATATAGAAAGCAGAGAAATCCGCACACCACTGCTGAGGAAAACAGCTGTGAAACCATGTACAAGGGGAGCCCCCGCAGTACTAGTCAGAATCTCCTTCATTGCAACAAAAATCCTTGATGAACCGCCGGAACAAAATCTGGTATCCCTCACAATTTTCTCTCTTGCTCAGGCATTGTGGGGTGGTAACGCGCAGCAAACGCGGGTCATAATCTGAACCGCTCCCGTTAGAAACGAAAAAATGGGCAAAGCGGGTGCCCCATGTCTCTCGATTGCCCCGCTATATCCGGCGATTCACTGCCGTTTGCAGGTTTCGACCATGCTAAATTAGATTTACAACGGCAAAGGAGGTCGTCGTCCTATTATAGAAGGGGTGGTCTCCCATCATTTCAATAGGAGCGGGTCTCCCTCAACAAGGAGACGGTCCATGTCGCGGCCCGCGTGAGGTAGTCACCCTCACCGCGGTCCGCGACAGGGACATCATCCACGCCACGGTCGACCGCGAGGGAGCTTCCCTCGCTGAGGACCATGTGGGGACCCCTCAGCGTCAAAAATCGTCCAGGGATCCAACGCCATCACTCGTAGCCACTTTCCAGGAGCAGCCCCGAAAGGCCGACTGTGCTCTCTCTAAGATGTGGCCCCTTATATACGTCCTCTGCTGCTGATATGGGCCTGTTCAATTGTGGAGTCATCAATAACGTGATTCGGAAGATCAAACGAGTTCATGCGCTTTCAAATCGTCTACGAACGCAACACCGAGCCTCTCTGCAGCAGTGACGTCATCGCCAGCCAAACGGCGGGATCCGAGGTTTGGCAGGCGCTGAACGCAGACCGGAATGGCCATGCGGGAACTCTGCCGTTTGCCCCGCACAGGTCGAAATGGGACGGTTCAGTGCGCGTTAGAAACACCAGAGTGTCTGAGTGGGTTATGGTTGCTGCACAGAAAACAGATGCCGCAAGTGTTGTCCAGCGTTGCACTCTTATCGATCCCGCCAAGTCAACATGGCAATGTCGATTGAATTTTTACCATCTCAATCTTACTAAAAACAAAAACTTGGCTATCAAAACGGCTTCCTGTTTTTCTACAAAAAAGTATTCACGGTCTCTCACAAAAAGTGTCAGTGTTGAAGTGTCTAATTTACTGTTTAGTCGCACGGGTTGGTGAGAAACTGAGCTCTCGCGTGTTCAGAGAGCACATCATTATGTTAGTGAGGAACTTTTGGGTGCGATGTTTCGGACGGTGCTGGAAAATGACGAATCGGAAAGCTTGTGGAGACGATAGGTCTGTTGCTGAAATGCTGGTGTCATGTATGGTGGCATCACTAATCTTATCCGAGAGAATAAACAAGTCTGCATAGACTTTACGCTTCTATAACTTCCTTTTGCGTAGTCTCCCTTCGAATTATACTTTTTCAGATTCGAAAATTTGCTCAACATCCCTGTTGAAATCCAACAGTATTTGCTACAATTCAAGTTTAAACAAAAACGTTTGGTGTGAAGTTTCTAGTGTGCAATACAAATACACTTTGCGGCTACACAGCACTACGTGAACTGTACATATAACGACCTGGCATAACATGAAATTTTCGTATAGATTGGAACATAAGAAAGCATAATATTATTGAATAGCTCTTCTCACCTGTATTCTAAACGGCTTCTCAGACCTGTGAGAAGTTCATTATGAAGGAAGATATAAAAAGGAGAAGCTCATGACGCAAGAACTGACCTCACACGCATTCTGACCAAATCTTAAGATGGCAGTGTATTAGCCGTCAAATTGTTCGCGGCCAGAGGCATCGTAAATCACTGGATGGGGACAGCCGCGTCGCTGCTTGGTGGGAAAATGTTGCGCCCTGGAAAACGAAGAGAGGATGGCTGTCAATCGAATAAATTCGCGCCCAATCGCTGATCACGGCTTCCTTCTTGACAGACACTGACGATACGTCAACCGCGCCGTCGTAAACGATCGTCGGCCGTAGCGGCCAAGGCACGCACTGTCTATCTACCGCCTGGAATAAATAAAGAAAAACGTTTCGGAAAATATGTTTCTCAATGAATCATGAGGCAACGTGAAAGATACCACCTTGAAGAACTGCTGAGTGGCAGGTTTTTGACCTGAAAAATCAACAATCGACGAAGGGATGCAGACTCTAGCCCTCCGTCATAATTTGGCTGAGTCTGATCGGGTCGATACGCACCAAAAACGTGGCAGACGGGCGCGTTAATGCATCTGACGAGTTTACCTGTGTCCGTCCGTAGTCCTCCCGGTTGATATTCGCCGTTTGCACGCAAACCCTGCCAACGCGAAGACACTCCCTGCTTCTGTGTGCGTCCCGGAGTCACATGGTTTCCGTTCTCGATTTAGTCTGACGCATGGACCAGGCAGCCGACCGTGCGGGGTAGGCCAGCCTCAAGCCTAGTTTTGACTGCAAGTGGTCGCTGCGGCCATACGAGGGACAACTGTTTCTTTTTCATCGCGTGTAATGGTAATCCGCTCTAATTGTGATCGCTTCGTGGCAAATGTACTACATCGCTGGGTCGCGGCGACGAAACCCTATGTTTTACTGCTTTGCTGCTGGAGAAGCGATTCTCGGTGGTCGCTGATCATCGCTCCATCGCTGCCATTATGGCAGCGATGAAGCGATTTCCGGCGAATGACACGTTTCGTCTAGTGAATATTGACCCTTGCACATGACAAGATCAGTGTTTACGAGTCGAAACGTGTTATCGATAACTATCAGCCATTATTTTCACTGACTGATTGAATTTCTTCGATCATGCATCAGGCTATGCACTATGAACAGAATCGCTGGAGCTGCTACATCGCTGCAGCAGCGGGTGTAAAATCGCTGCGATGAAAAACAGCAGCGGTGCTGTCAAAACTAGGCTTCACTGGAGAATGGGGTTTCGACTCGCACGGGGTGATCTACCGTCAGCGCCCCGTCCATTCATCACAATAAAGTTATTGCGCGAACTGTGGGAGTAGGCCGGACTCAGATGTACTCAAAGGGTGTTGTTGGCCAACTGTGACGAATGCCGTATTCCTTGCTATGGAAGCTACCCTTTTAAACACAGGATACACGCTCACAAATATAGTCGAGATAACAGTCGGGTAAGTATTTAACAGGCCGAATCTGGCATTCGAGAGTGACCAATATGCACGATATGTTTCTTCAATATTGTGACATGGAACTTCGGCGAACTTCAAATCACAAAAAAAAACAAAGCTGAAAGTTGGTAATGCTGTTATTTACGGCGAATGCGTGGAGAGCATTTAGATACTCTATAAGAATTTTGGTTAAAACGCAGCGTTCACGATGATCATCCTCGGTGACTTTTCACAGTGCAATGATAGGCGAGAGGGATCCTAGGCTCCCAGTGCCGAAAGAACGGTAGAAAACGAGCTAGGAGTGGCAGAATAACAGCTGCAAATAAGCATTTTGGTGTTCCAGACCCGCCCCGTGCTCCAGTTCCGCCCCCTCCGATATGAACAAATGAAGACTCAGATTACAAGGGTAATTAAAGGCACTGTTCGCGATAAAGATCACTTTTCTGTTTTTTTGCCTATCTTGCAACCGGTCCCATTCTGATTCCAATGATGCTCCTGGAATCGTACAAGACCTTCTGGGAATGAAGTTATGGTCCCTCAAAATTGAGCTAGGGAAAATAGTGGACGAGTTTTTTGTAACTTCCGTCTTTTGCAGCCAATGTATGCGAGCTGACCTGAGTGAAGAGAGAAGTTGAGAATGAAGGGAAGAACAGGGCTTTTGATCGGAAACCATCGCTCAACTCACGATTTCGAGTGTTCCTTTGTTCATGTCCAGGGGCAGGAAGAGGCGGGACTTGCCCACAGCGGCTGGGTTGGCCCAGTTTTCTAAGCCGTTTTGCGGCTCCTGGGTAGCTTTTCATCCCGTTTTTTCGACGCTGTTCTGCTTCTGTGAGCCACCAGAAGCGTTCGTCATGAAAAATTCGAGGATGAAGTTTATCGCGAACAGTGCCTCTAAATAAAGGAAGGGCTGAGTTGATCCCCTGATCGCCTGATTGCAGTGATAGGCATCATCCTTTATAGTGGTCAATTCCTCCACGCTCCAAAATCAACATAAACAAGGGAGGACTCATTTCCGCTAAAAAAAACGGCTTTTTAAAAAAAATCCTGGATATATATATATATATATATATGGCACCAGACCTTCCGTAAACCGTGCAGTTATTGGAAATGAAATCTATCGAGAACACTGCCTTTTACTGTTTTTTAATCATTCAAAGTTGACTTGTTTTATTGCTTTAGCCCAAGACGTTGACTTTAACCATCCTTGAGAAGCCAAGATTCCCATTCATGTAGTGGAATATCGTTATGATATCATTTAAACAACTAGGAAGTCTGGAAACACCAATGGTAGACTCCACCTACAGTGGATTTTGCGCGCCAAGCACTGGCTTATGGAAGAGCTGTTGCCAAATTGTTTAAGAACCTCGCTTCTCAATCGCTCTGCACGGCGATCAGTTTCATTGTTTTCAAGTCTAACAAATCGATTGTTATTGGTCTCTCTCTTCCTCATAAAGCGCGTGTCAACGAAAGCGATACCAAACTCATACAATTTTCGTAATGGTTTTGAAAATATGATATCAGTGATCGTGAAAGCCTCAATTCGATTGAGCTTAAAGGCAGCAGACACGCTCAAAAATGATATCAATTTTATGGATTAAACTGAAGCTCTGAAGCTGTTAGTATTCAGAAATAACGAAAAAGACGAATACAAATCGACGGAAATTAAGATATAACGGTACGTTCTATATTGGCCCAGAAATGGACGAGTTGTACGGCACTGGCTGAAATAGCGGAGCTAGCAACAAATTTGTTGGGATAAGGACGCTAATGTACTCGTACGGCCCTTTCTGGAACGCTTACGCCGTTAGAAGCCTAAAAAGTAATCTAAAGTGGCCGCAATCGAGCATTGAATACCTGTATGGAGGGGCGGAGCCCGTATCGATGGGCGGAGCAAGGATGATTTCGTGAATGATAAAGGCTCAAATACGGTCATTTGGACTCGTTTTTAACGCTTGCAACTTCGTGAGGGCTCTTCTAGGGCCTGCACGACCCCACTAATGTAGTTATCTCAACAACTTTTTCGAGCGTGTCTGCTGCCTTTAAGTGGCTAAGTTTTCGGGGCTGCTGTCTAAAATTTCAATTAATACGAACTTCCGGTGTCATGCTGGAAATCTCTGCTAGAAATGCGAACAGTCTAAGATAGGGAATTCAAAAAGTCGCTCCAAATACTAGAAGTACACCCTCTATTATAAGTTCATCTCTAATATAAGTACATAAAAAAAGGGCTGAGAATTGGAAGTACAGCCTCTATTTAAAGTGCACCTCTAATAGAAGTACATATGAAATTGCGGCGCAAGTATTAGAAGTACAGTACTTCTAAAAGAGAAAATACGGTATGTGTTATCTTGACCATGTTTGTGAGCGTGTTCACGGTCTTTAGACTGACTTGAAGGCTAGAATTCGCTCCGGTTTTTATGCTCTGTTCCATTCGATCGGAAAGTCTTGACGCTAGCAATCATTCGATAAATAGGAGTTATTCGCCGCTTTTCTGCGTGTCACGTATCCAGTGTGGCAGTGTCACGATCTCCTGATTAACACTTAAAGCCATTGTTATACCAAAACTTTGCGACCGCGATAGGTGCGGTCAACTGTTACGAATCGTGAAGGGACCAGGCCCACACGATAGAAAAATGCTGTCGCAGGAACAGTTTTCGCTGGCTCGAAAGGGGATGTCATGCCTGAAATGTGGAAACCGTGCGGTAATCGGTCGTTGTCGCGGCTGTCCGTCGCTGTGCAGTGCACTACTACGGGTGTCAGCGACAGCGACCCAGCCAAATCCGGCATCGTGCCGGGTGTTTCTTGGCCATGAGCGACAGCGACGGCTGGCCTTTCAGCGACAGTGACGTAGCAGTGCTCTGCGACCGCGACAGGCCTGTCGTGGGGTATAACAATGGCCTGAAGGACCGCGTGTCCACACTCCGCACCCACGGCCATTTTGCCCCTCTGACCGCGTGTCCACAGTGCGCATCCACGCCATAAAAGATTCAATAATTTTTGAAGTTTTGGAGGATGGGGTCTTTCTTGAATACCATTAGGTGCTTTATAATGTAACCTATTTACATTCACAGTTGTCAAGCATTTTGAGCGTTCCTAGTTATTTTACCAGCATCTCTAGAAACGACACTTTTCGAAATTTCGAGCTTCTTTGTTCGAAGAGAAATTGTCCCAAAGCTCGCTGAGAGGGATTATAATTGATGTTTATGACGAGTCTAGTGTCGACTAAATGATTTTCGAAATAGCAGCTCCAACTAATCGAGATAACTGTAGTAGGTCATTGTTCGAATTTTTGCTGCCTTGTTCCCGAGGGTTATCCGAGTTTCTGCGCAGGAATCTGTTGTTTACTTTTCAATTTTCTATGAAATTAATGTCGTCTGCGGTAATCTAGCCAGTGATCAAAATTAGTTGAAATCTCCATGTGGAGGGTAACTTCGCGGGATGGGGCTGAAAGCCTGTCGTTAGTTCAATGCTCCAGAATTTGCTGAACCTTTGTTACCGGGTACATTTGGAGGTGCTAAACAATGAATTCTGTTTACTCTACAATTTTCAATAATATTGTTATCGTCTGCCGTTTGTTATGGGGGTGTATCCGCGGAAGAGATGGCTACGGACCATTCAGCAGCCCGCGCGCCTGTCGCGTGCGCCGATCGATCACCACATTCCTCGTGGCCGCACACGGCGCAGCGCAGGCTGCTGAGGTTTCGCAGCAATCTGTTTCGTGGTCATCCCAACTATATATGTTGACAAACCTTCCACGTTTTGGTGCGACTTCGCCAGGGTGGTCACTTTGGAGGGGCTGGGGTGCTGATCCCGAATCTGGCTCCCATTCCTAGAATTCTCATGAAAATTTTCGTCGGTTAAAACAGAACTTTTTGCAGGCCAGAGTCTCTGAGTCCTTCGGCTTACTAGAACATCATGCATCCGAAGTCCGTCCATTTTTCAAATTTCCAATATTTTAGGTCGGTTTCGCACGGTATAGTCCTAACCATCTGTTGTAACCTACAAAAAATTTCAGAAGTCGAGAGAAGAGACAAACGTTGAATTCGTGCGCCCGAAAAATGGCGAAAATTCGTGATTCAAAGCGCTTTGCGTAAAGTTGAAATACCTTCCAAATTTGAAACGCAGCACGCTCGTAAGAGAGTGAATTATTGTGGCTCCATCATGGCCTTTCCCCCATTGTACTCAAGAATGGAGTGGAAATGAAACAACGGATGAAAATGTACCATTTAAGAAAGCCTGCTCCAATCGAAGTGGTTCCCAGCGGATCGAGTGTCCACACATGTCACCCACGGAAACGATTAGCCGTGGCGCGCACCGGTCGGCAGTGGAAATTAGCCGTGGAGCAGGCGGTCTCTTAAGTGTTGAACGACACGGGCCTTGCAATCAGAGGAACGACACGGGCCTTGCAATCAGAGGGCCCCGGAGCTAAGCTACGACACACGGAAGATGTGCGCAAATCGATCGTTCAATTTCAGTATATGAACCTTTCACAAAGGGCAAGGTGAAAGCGCTTGTTCGCACTCCACCACATGAATATTACGTCCTCTCTCTTCGACAATAGCTTGCTGATGACCGCGTCATCAGATTAGGCTATAGAGTTTCAGTGTTTAGTTTTTGACGTTTTGACAACAGGGACCATCATGACTTATGTTGGTCGACTGCATGATTAGAAAGTGTGCACCCATTCTTTGGATGACTGAGCTTAGACAGGAATCTACCGGATTCATTGGAAAAGAAGCCGAAGAAATCCTCTTTAGACTCTTGTACCACTTTCCAGATTTGACTGTGTGAGAAATCGATCCCTCCGGTTGCAAGTATGCGGAGAGAATCCTGCACCATCCGAGCCAAATTATCTGGCCTCCCCTTTTTCCTGTAGGAGCTCGTGCTCTTTGTTGTTGTTGGTATGAATGATTTTCTACGATTGTTCTCAAAGTCGACTCATTTTTTTGATCACTATCGGCTAGCAAATGAGCAAAGAAAAGCTTTATTTATTTTTTCTTTATATTAATTATCTGTTCATTTATTTCTATACGATGTTAGTAAAAACAATCGTAGAGATCTTTTTAAAAATAACATATCACTATACCACAGGCCATGGTTTGTAGTTTCCAAGAAAGAGCATAGATTGAAGGGAAGTTTTGAAACAAGTAACACTTAGAGACAGGGTGGAGCTGCGAAAACGATGGGGCTTTTTACGGTTTCAGAAGTCATCTTGGCGATCTCACGTTTTGGAAGGTCTGTAGCTGCGCCAAGATGTATCGCTCGAACCGTGAAACTTGTTGCTTTGTGTCATGTTTTCGGTTTGCGATATGATATTTTAACCTCTCCTCTGATTACAGAGTGAGATCTAAGGTATAAAACAGGGAAACATCAGTACTATTTAGCGCATTCAAAATTTTATATGAACCATGCCGAAGCACCAAAATAGCTTCCCTTCTTGACTCCAGGGATTATAATTTCAAGAAACGAACTCCGTTCCATCGGGTCTGTGAATTTTGGAGGTGAAATCCTTCGGTCCTTATAAAAACCTCTCTTTGTAGAAGTTGTTCCGTATGTTTTCCAATCCTGCCAATGCATATCCCTCTTCCTAGCTGGACTTAACACTGTGCATCCGCATTTAACAAGTGGCCTAATACAGTGCGTTGCAAAGTTATATGACATACCCCAATTTTCGCGGTTTCGAAGTTCGCATGAAACAAGGGGACGAACCGTGAGTGCCAATCGATGTGCAGCACCCTCGAAAACCCCTCAATATGATTCTTCATGAAATTGGAACAACTAGTAGGAAACTGGCAGCGGAAATTTTAAAAAATGAACATCGCAAAATTATATGATTTAGCTGGCGTTCTAGCTGAAATTTCGTTTCTAGACCCTGTCGTATCCGGTTCGGTTCACTTAGCAAGAATCATCAGGAGAAAATCAAGGAGTAATAGTCTTTCAGTGTCGTTTTGACTGCAGAAGCACTTTCGAAAACTCGAAGCTGTTTCAATCGAGTTTTTGCGAACGCCCTTTACAAATCCTGCGCACATTTGGCTTAGAACGGCTAGTTCGAGGCGGAGCCACACCCTCCGCATTGTTTGCTTTTTTTTGAATGTAGTTTTAATGCCCAAGAAAACATCACACGTTTTCCACTGTCCTTTCGCAGATCTATTTCAATGCTCCGAATGCTTAATCCAGAATAAATAAAAATTGAATTACTCAGGATCGTATCAGGAATTAACTTGTTTCCTCCGACCGCGATAAATGAGAAAAGAGTCGAAGGATCCACATGGAGTCCATAAGTCATAGACCCAAACTTATCCTCGAGTAGGAAGTTTGGAGGAGAAAAGAATGTGTTGATAAGAATTCAGGTGGTGTAGCAAGCTGCACCACATCCTTGCGACTATACCCGCCATGAACTTCAGCAGATTATCAAGCATGTGTCGGGAAATTAAGGGAGGTGTTTCCAGTTCTTTCCAGTCCGTATTTAACTTCGCTTCCTGTCAGTAGGACGACGCAGGCTCGGATTCAGGCCGATCATGCCATTCTGGTAGAATCGGTTGCTCAACCCAGTGGAAAACGTGTGACGCATTCTCGGGCGTTGAAGCTGCATCCAGAGCAGAAAATACGAGCCCATGGCTCCGCTTAAAGGCAGTGGTCGCGATCAGATATGTTTCTCGTCTTTATCTCTATGAACCCTTTTTTTTGGTCTCAAGTAGTTGGACCTATAAGGAAAAATCGCGAAAAAAACCACTGTTTTGGGCCAAATTTGAAGCCTGAACTTTCTTGTCTTTTGATGGTTGGACGGCCACAGTCCACCCCCACACATCAACAGCATCGATGACCTCTTATATCCAAGAACATCAGCTGGATTAAAATTGGAATTTCAATCAAATAACCTTTCGGTACCATTTTATGTACACATCTAGTCAAAAACATTGAGCTTGAGTGCTTTCTTTCATTGCTCAGCTGGTTTTATTAAGGTAAACTTTCATTTATTTGCTTCCCTCTAAATGTCGATGATTTTTTGACTGCTTGGCATGAGACTGCGATCTTTTTTGGTCGGCGCTGTGAACGTTAATTGCACAGGAGCACTGGCTTCTTTGGGCCCTAGAAACTCTGAATTCTAGGCCGTTTTTCACGACATTCTACGCTTCATAGTTTTTGCAGCTGTGTTCGATCTATGCACTGATTTTTGTAGTTTTTTCAGATAACGCGTTTTTCATCGTGACCACTGCCTTTAAAGAGCACAGTGTTCTCGATTATTTGCGATCCCCGTGTTTTTCATATAAAACAAATGCGTTGGCCCCCAAGTGTTTATCAAAATTGCGAAGAAATGGCGAGAAACGCACTAAAACGCCGTGATTTCAGTAACATTTATTCTATGCAACATGCTGGACTTGTTTGTCCCGTTTGGATGAACATGTTCATGGTTTTGTCACCAGTGGAAAACTTTGTCCATCGAAAAACAGAAGAATATTTTATGCAAAGCAAAAGATTATTACATGGGCTCTAAGGAAAGAACGGAGCAATAGAGAGTGGAGAATTGGCCCAGGAATGACGGGGTCCACAAAAAGATTTCATTGTCACTAACAAATACTTCCTGTGATACTTTAGAGTCGGGGTGGTACTTGAGATTTAGTGTGTACCTCTCTGGTGCACGTTTTTCTCAATTTCTACGCCATTTTTAGTTTCTAGCCCGGGGCCACTTATTCAATACAAGCCAATAATCTTATAATTGAAGATTATCGCTAAACACTGCCTTTAAATCTGGCCCTTTCTGAAGTGACTGGGCGCAGATGGAAAGTGCGCGTTCACAAAAAGCTGGAGTCGAAACATACGGAACAGAGTTTTCAAAGTGGTTTTTGCTACAAGAAAATCCAGAAAACTGTATAACTCCATGTTTTAAAAAATCAAAAGAATGAACAAGCTGACACAGAAGGGTCAAGAATTGAAATTTCAGCGAGAACGTCAGCTATTATGTCACATTATTTTGCAACTGTTTTTTTTTACGACAATTTCCGTCGCCATTTCCACTAGTTTCCCTAATTTGCATGAAGAAGAATACGTTCCCAGGGATTCCTGGAGGGTGCAGCATCGATTGGCGTTTACTGCTTCTGTCTCCTTAGTTCACGGGAACTTCGGAGCCGGAGAGAATGGGGTATATGTCATTATGGTCCTCGCAGCACACTGCATGGCAGGTTTTATTCACTGCAGGAACAAAATTTACTTTTTCTTCCTTCGTGGAAATGAGCCTTAGAAAGCATACGAAATGTGTGCGTACCTTAGCTTTCCTAAGATAATAGTGATCATAATGTCATAATGTGGAGAGAAATCCAGACTGCTTGTGTAGAAAAAGCCTAGATCCCTAACAATGCTAAAAGTCGTGGTGGTCGACCAAGAGTTGTGACTATGATCACTTTATTGTACCTATCATAGAAAAACAACGCTAAAAATGTGCATATCTATACCCTATCACTTGAGATTCTTTTACAGATTTTGAGGCCTCGTGCTCATAGGAAGAGACTGTGTTTAAGACAGGGTTTGCGATGAGCACGGTTGTTATGCTTTGGAGACTGCAGCTACTTTACCAGCAAAATAAGAGGCCCATAAGCGAAGCATTGTCAAAATCATCCGTAATTAGGGGGGCCGGTAGACACCAGTAGTCTGCCAGTTAAAGCCACTTGTTTTTGAGCGTTTTTACCGCGATTTCACGGGTTTTTCACTTATATTTACTTTTGTGATGACCGAAATCCACCATTTCTCTGCCTTGAGAAGTTTTCAAGTCGTTTTTGGCTAACCCTGCAGCTTCCAAGTTTTTAAATGTCTGTTTACAGTGCTTTCACATCGCTTTCGAGCTTTGCGAATTCCGTTCTGCTCTCGTTTTTTCAGGAAAACGTGAGGAAAGTGATCCATCAACTAACAATGACTCGAGCATTAGTACCCTCAAACAATACTATGTTTCGTCGAAGTAAGGCCATTACAGGCTGCCGGTGTGCAGCAGCTGAATGGCACGACCTGATGATAATGCCTGATTTGAGTTGCCCAAGGTACAACCCGATCACACGGAATTGATCTAGGAGTTGTTTTGTACAAATGTTGACGTGTAAATTTAACGAGAAAGAATAACTGAAAGCGAATCGCGTCGCAGAAACAAATAATGCTAGCCGACCTGGAAATTGATGTACACTCTGTATAAAAACGGAATCCCCATCGCTCGTCGCACGCGTACGCGATGCGTGCGATGCTGCCTGCAGACTCTCCTCCAGCACTCGTTGTCCATAGTCTCCTCTCCACACAGGGAACCATGGGGATTTCTTTTTATTTGTAACGCCATATTGATTGCATCTAACTGACAAGATAGCGTCAATAAGAGTGTCGCG